>JANHZU010006585.1:0-14601 GCA_032468055.1 Acrochordus granulatus | reverse complement strand
AGGCTTGTTTAGAACGTGCGTGAGAAATGCAGGCCATCTGAAGCAGCTGAGAGGTGATCAGGCTTCTTTCTTCGTGCAGAGAATTTGACGACACCAAAAGTCACGCGGGCTTCTCCACATGTGACAAAGTTCCTACGCAGCCAGAGAGAAATAATGCATCGGGCCGGCATTCAAAATTAAAGTTATTTACACAGCGGTAATTACATACTTCCAGGCCCCATTTTATTCCTGGCAAATAATAATTGAGCTAAGATTCTTTTTATAGTCCTGATTATTTTAATTCTAGGTTTGAAAAACGCTGATGAATTCTAGAAACAAAGCGATCAGTGCTCATATTTAGCTATTTACATTCTGTCTGGCAGACGAGGGCTTCTCTGGTGCTTCAGAAAATGCCAATTGATCATGGTTGTGCCTTAACCAGGCAGCTTCCATGGCAGAGGAATAAATCGGTGCTCTTATTTCTTCGCCAGGTTTAGGATAAAAATGGTCACCAGCAAAATGCATGTACCGGATATCCCATGACGGCGACAGACGTACTTGTCTTTAGATAAATGCCTGTTTTATCTAGTGGATGCGTCGGTGAAGATTTGAGAAATACTACCCCATCCTGAAATTTTACCTTGAGGACAGGCTTTCTCTGGTGTGGAATGGCCAAGAACCGGGAACAACCCCAAAGAATAATAAACGGAAAAACAGGGGTCCAGGTTGCATTAAAAAATCCTGTAAAATGGCACGTTGGAAAGAACAAAGATGCAGAAGGCAGCAAGTGGAAGCGCTTTATTAGCTTCTGAAAAGAAACACGCGTAAAGCTTCAAAACAGCCTGTTTTTCTGAAGCCTTTTCGAAGCCCCATGTTGGTGCAGCAGAGCCATCGCCTGCGGTGAAAGTCAGCAACGAGCAGGCAACGGATTCACGAAGGGGATGCCTCCGCCTGTCTCAGGCGATGGAGATGTGGTCCGCAGCGGGACGGATGCGCCTCCGTGAAGAAACCGCGAACGAACCTTTTAGTCTAAAATCTGAAGATCCGGCAGGATAGAGATGGACCAGGGTGCGAGCAGTGGAGATGAACGAAGGCGGGGACCGGTCGTTGGCTTCGTGGGGGGCCTGAGAAAGTAACGCCCGTCTAAGCCAAGCCTCCCGTGCAAGAGTCGCCTCGTGGCAAGTCTCTGTTTTGCGGCAGAGTCTGCAGCTCGCCGCAGCCCAGCCCGCCAGAAGCTCTCTCGGAAGCATCACAACTTGGGTTGTTGCTGCCAAAGAGGACGTCTGCGCTAACCAAAACTTCGGGACATTCTCCTTGTCACTGCAAAACTGCCTCAACTGATTAGGACTTGCGATATTTGCCACAAATGTACATTAAACTAAACATTTCCTTTTCTTGCTTTCATCCCGGTCCAAGGCTCTTTTTAATCATAAACATGCCCGGACAAAACGTAACAGATGCAGAACCTGGATTAATACTGAAGCTAACCATCCTGACATGGCACAACGAAGGAGCGTGACGGGTGTTAAAACTCTGAGGACGCGGCTCATGTTTCTCTGCTGATTCTTTCCAACTGATTTCAAAAATCTAACTCCAGGAGAGGAGGAAATGGTAAATCTTCTCTTCTTGAGGACGCTCAGTTAAATAACAGGTTTTTAAGTGCATCGTCTTCACATTTAATTAAACATCAGGGTGTGCGGTAACTGCATTTGCTTAAATCACATTTGTATGTTGTGTCCAGGCAACACTCAGTTGCCTGGTGTGGGCTTTACGTCTTTTCACTAAACTTAATAGTCGACTTAAATGCTATAGAAGTGAAATGATGATCAGTGGGTTGGGTCCGAGAGGTCAAGATGAAGTCAAACTGGTTGATTATCTTCAACGGACAGAAGGAACCCGTTTCGCATCATGGTCGGCACTTGAGCTTCTCCGGTGGCACGGGATCCAAGACATGCCTCAGTTTCTAGCACGGCTCTACTCCAAATGTTGTCACGCTCAGTGAAAGAAAGAAGGAAGGAAGATCACCTGTCTGCCTGTTCAAACTACAGTATTTCTCTTGAAGATTACGTCGGCATCACAGAGAGATTAAACGAGAAATAAGAGGGGGGAAACAAACTTTCCAATTCTGATCTTCTCAGTTTCTTTTGATGCTTTGGTTCCGTGAGCAAGTTAAAATCCCGTACACAAAAAGGGATTCCTCTGACACCAACATCATCATCCTGGCACATCAAAGGCTGCAGTTCGGATGATCTGCACCAAGCATCGCCTTCTAAATTCACTGGCAAATCGGCTACAAAGTTAGTTGATGAGGACAAGGCTGGCTTGCACTTTGGACACTCGCTAGTTAGGGGACCGGCAAGTCAGGGGTGCTGGCTGTGTACTGATACAAAACAATTCATTCCCAGACATTACATTTTTCTTTTTTGTTACTTTGGCATTTAGGGTGGAATCTCACAGAACCTTTCCTGCATCTTAAAACGGAGATCAGTCATCTGCAGGATAAAGAAAATTTTAAAGCTCTCCAATTAGTCTGCAAATAATTGATAGCACTGGTTATACGATGGACTGTTATACTAGGATAACAGTTTTACTCACATTTCAATTTCCTATTGTAGAATAAAGGCTCTCCTGAATCTAGGATTTACTTCTTTATTTAGAAATATTCAAAGATAAGAAATGGAAACGTTTTAAATGAAACTCCCCAGTGACTATTTTGAAACGTTAGCAGAGCCAGAAAATGTTATATTCTCAGCAGCAGAGAAAGCACAAACCACACATGGATTTGAAAATCTTGACAGACGTGAATTGTAAAACAACCTGCTGAGGCTCACTTAGTTTTACGTAATTAAGTCCAGATTTTCCACAATATGGGTCTTATATGAAATTGTCATATAAACTCTTGCCATGCTTGAAAATATGATGTTGTATATAAATATAGCCAAATAACATTCAATTAATTTCCATGACTCAAGCGTGTAAATAAACACCAATAATTCAAAACAGCATAGGATACGGGGCGAAAAAAGAAAAATACTTTTGACGTAGGCTTTAACTCGCATTCCCACACTATCATGGTCAGCGTCCTCTGAAATCACTGCAAGAGGAAATTCAGTACCAGCCACAGGACACAACATTTCCATCAGTCTGTACTGTGATACCCATGAAAAAAGCAAGGCTTCAGTTCCGTGACTGTGGCCACCATCTTGACCTCCTGCCCTGCAGATATCACTGGATTATAATTATCTGCTTAAGTGTTCAATAGCAGCTTCTTCATCAGCATCATTCATCAACAGAAGAGAATAATTGTAGCTCAGGGTTGAATTGTGAGGTCCTTGGTGCTCTCTGAGCTTGGCTGTTTTCTTGCACACATTTCATGACCCAACTAGGTTGACGTGACCGAACTGGGTCATGAAACGTTTGCAAGAAAACAGCCAAGTTCAGGGAACACCAAGGACCTCACATATAATTCATCAACTAATTTAATGGATCAATCAATTTAGCATAGTTGCTTGCTATGAGATTGTTATGCTTGATTTAACCTCATTTAACCCAACAGCGGCTTCCTTTTGCTGTTGTGCAATGAGATGGTCCTCTGAGGAGGACCCTGAAGGACGACAGTAACACTGGAGAACCACAGCTTGGTAGCAGACCTCGAAGAAGTCTTTGCCACATGAGAAGAGAGCCTGCTACTTCTTCATAGACTTGGCACTGACTGCAGGGCACACCTATCGAAGTTTGGTAGAAGGTATTGCAAAACTAGCCAGACTCCTGGAAGCATCTTTGAAAGACACCTCCTATGCCGAGACAGTTAGTGAATGCCAGCAGATGCTGCCATATAATAAGCTCTTTCAAGTATTCTTAATTTATTTTGGAAGGGTTCTGACTTCCCCCCACACAACAAAGTCCTCCTTAATTACAATAAATAGCTGCCTTTTTTAAGTCAGCTGGAAATATCTTCCCCCTCCTCAATAGTTGGGTTGCATTCCATTTTTTCTTTCCTTTTTACCATGGGCTAATTGCGAGTTCATATTCAAGCAATTTACAAAGAGACCCTCATGTGAAGAGACCATTTCTTGGTGGAAAACTGAAGAAGCCAAGCTTCTAGTGTTCAGAAGAACAGATTAGTAGGGAAAAGGTGGTTTCTGGTTTGAAATCGGTCTGCTTCAGCTCAGCTCAGATCTTGATCATGGTCATAAGACTGCAAAACCTGCAGAGGAAGAAGAGGAGGGAAGAACAATGCTTTCTTAATGGAGAAGAAGATGGTTAGAAGGAATTTCTCCGTGGCTTTGCTGTCTTATGACCATAACCAAGACCTGAGCTGAGCTGAAGCAGACCTACTTCAAACCAGAAACCACCTTTTCCCTAGTAATCTGTTCTTCTGAACACTAGAAAGCCTGCCTTTTTCAGTTTTCCACCAAGAAAACACATCTGCTACCAATATGATGAGTTTTAGGGTGCTGGGCCATTGATTTATTCATTCAAGCTTTTAAATATTGTTGTTGGCAGTGGCACTTTCATCTTCAGTGTTTATTTTTAACTGTACTGTATATCTTCAATTTCCTAGTTGGCTCAGTATCTGAAATGATGTTTCCTGCCACCGCTACCATCAGCCACGGCTGCTGGTCTTCAAACTTTCAAACATAATTTCCCCATATGGACATCCTGATCCAACAGTCTCAATTCAGATGACAAACTCTGCATTTGGAAGATCAAAGGGAGAAAAATGCTGCCCTGTTTGATGTCCTCACTGAACAGCATTCCTTGGCTCCTTCCAGATCAGATGTAGAACCATCAACCTTCTTCTCGGTATTCCAGTGCAAAATAAGGGCAGGAAATCTAAGCAAGACTTGTTTTTAGAAGATTTCCACCTTCCTGCCTTTGCTGCTGATTGTGTATCAGAGTTGTAAGCATGAAGGATGAATGGCATTTCTTTTCAAAGTTAACTTTAAACCCAAGGCTCAGTTGAGATATAAGGGGTAAGGATCCCATATGTGTGTGCTTGTGTACATGTAAAAAAATCAGTAAATAGTTAAGTTATTGAAAAGTAATCATCTCTATCCAAATTGTTTAATATTTGCCTCCCGACTCATTTTTTAAATATTTTATTTATGACCAGGTTTCTTTTGCAGTTAAATCCTCAACATGCTAGTAAAAGCTCCCATAATACTCCTTCTAATGGTAACTGAGCATTACCGATATAAATGTAGACAAAAAAAATGGCTTTGGGGCAAAAGTATAGCTTAAAACTAGGTGGTATATCAACCAAGAAAACTGGATCCAAAGCCATGCTTAACTACGAAGTTCATTCAGCAATGTTAAGACAGATTCTGCCTTTGCTCAGCCCAACCACCTCACAGGATTGTTGTAAGTACAAACTGGAGACGCGTCCTTTGCTCTAAGTCTTTGCAGAGTCTTGTGGATTCTAAAATGGAGCCTTAGTTGAATTTTATGGAGGAGAACTAAACCAGAAATAAATAAAATAGAAGCCATAAATCCAGAAGTACTGGGAGAGTAGACAGACCAGGTCCTAAGAGAGCCTTAGACCGACAGTTCTCTTCCATAAGCTTTTCCTCCTCAACCTCCCATGTGGCCTAACAATCAGGCAACAAGATCCTCTACAATGAATGGAATTTAATTCCGAACTGTGACCCAGGGCTGAACATGTGAGGGCGGCAAATTGTTGTAACCCAGTGAGAATTCTACCCTCTGCCCTTGGGAGATCCTCACAAAAAGCGTCAAACTTACGTAGTTAAATAATCCAGTGCCAACTCTGACCCTGATGGCTTCTTAAGGTCCGTCTTCTTGACCACAATCCCCGATTCTCGCATTAATTTCTTTTGCGCCTTGTTCCGCTCTTTCTTCAGTTTTCTTTCTAATATCCTCTTCTGCTCTGGAGAAAGTTCTTCATCTTCTCTCTCCTCCTCCTCCTGCTGCTCTTCTTGTTCTTTCCCCTAAGAATAAGACAACAAGCTTAATCCACAGTTCATAACCCGCAGCCCTATTACACATGACCCCTACTTGTGAGAAGAAACATCTGTACAGAGGTTGGTGAGTCCTTTCTCTTAGATTAGGTAGGCATGGTTACCTAATGCCTACCTTAGCTACCTTAGGTAGGCATGGTTACCCGGAGTAGTCTTTCTATAGCCCCTTTACACTATGTGGTCCATACACAACTTGCTGTGATGTGTATGGAAGGGAAGATTCGGAAAACGCTTCTGCAGAAAGGAAATATCCCTGTCAGCCTGAGAACAGGTGTTTCCGTGTTGGAATTTCTACGGAGATCCTCTTAACCCCTCTCATTAGGCCCTTCCCTGGATGACTGGAGGAATTTTGCACGAAGCATCTGGCAGGCATTGACCTGTTGCTAATTTTGCATACGTACCCTGCAGAATGTGTGCCTTGCTAATGGCCAGTTCTGTGATGTCTTAGGGTGGTATCCCATTTTATGGAACCGATGTTATTTTGACATGTTTGGCAGCTTGGCGGCACGTAATAAAGCTATCTGTTTGTCTGTACATTCACCCCGGCACTGTAAGACCCACATTGGAGAGAGGCCTGAGGCTGCATCGAGGAACAGAGTCCCTTTGTGGGGTCAAAGGGGCTGCGGTAAGGAGCATCCTGCCAACTCTCTTTGGAAGCCACAAAACGACTGGAAGACCCAGATGCAAGCGGTCCAAAGGCCTTTATCAGATATCTGGGGCTGGAAGCGAACTAGCCACCCTTTGAGCGTTGAGGGAATTCCAGAGGAGCAGAAATATCGTCAAAAAGCTTTATTTATATTGGAGCTGATGATGAACTTTTCCATCTCAGCTTGCAGTTATATGCAGCGAGGCAATTGCTTATGCATTTTTGGGAGGAAAAAAAAATCCAGAAGAGTTACAGAAACTGAGAAAAGGATATAAAGAAAGCTTAAGTTACAAATACTCCGGAGTCATGCTGTGCCTCGAGATCTGTAAAAGGAGAGCTCGATCAGTTATATGCTCTGTGCAGTGAATATTCATTAAGATGAGTTAAGCAGACCCGCTGGAACCTGGAAGAAAACACGGTAGGTGGCTGGCTTCAAGTCTGAAACCATGGGAGCAGAACAGAAATTCCGTGTCGCGTTTCCCGGACTCTCCAATAGATGTTTGAAAAGGGGCGGGGGATCATTCCTCCTCTGTTGGAGATTTAATAAATCTGAAATCCCTCGAGTAGGGTGATACACGTCCATTGATAATCCCCTTCTTGATTCGTTGTGTGGAACGGTCAGCTTAGGTCAGAAGAGAAAGTTAAAGTTGCGGTGATGCAATGGGGTCGCGAAGAGTCAGACACGACTGCGCAACTGAACAACAACAATTATGGGGATCTTTGGACCTAGCTTCCTCAGCTGTGGCCAAGGAAAAAAAAGAGGACTGCAGACGCTTCTAGAAGGACGTGAGCGTGCTGGATTATTTAGACTGGCTGAGCACAATGTTTTACCTCTCACCTTTCAATTTCTTTTATCCTGCCAGAAAGGAAAGACTGGACAGTACGATTTGGCACCGTCTACATCAGGGGTGCCCAACCTTGCGGTCTTCAGTTCCTAGCATTCTGCTGGCTGGGGAATTCTGGGAGTTAAAGTCCACCCATCTTAAAGTTGTCAAGGCTGGGCACGCCTAGTCTAGATTTAACTTGTTAAAGTTGAGATGCTTCTGTATATAGGAGTTACGGGATTCTGAAGTCTAGTAGTGTTGGCCATCTAGAATATCTGCAAAAGTTCTCATTCCGTTACCCCAAGGAAGCTAAACGGAGAGGTGTTGACCTGCCCTGTCCACCCCTCGGAGTGAATCCAAACCCAACTCTCCCTGCTTCACAGAGCACGCCGCTCTTGAGTTCGGGATCTGAACAGGGAGGCCAGGAACTACGTGGTCTGCAGCTGCTCCCGCTTTGGCAACGGTGTTGTGGTCTGCCACACGGCTCCTCGAGGGGGCCGCTGGGAGAGGGGGCCTTCAGACTTTTGCAGATTGCTCGGCTGCTCGGGGTTGGGGCAAAGCTGAGGCGGCTTCAGGTCTTAGGCTGCCAGCCGAGGCGGAGGCGATAGGACGCTTCTCAAGCGCTGGGATGGAGGGGAGAAGGAGAGCGCCACCCGTGCCAAGGGAAGGACCACGGCGAGGCGGCCGCTTGCCAAGCGAGCTCGGCAGCGTGACCGAGCTGCATTGAGTTTCGTTAATGAAAGCCAGCTATTTCTTCGGAGAGCTGACCCAGCCTCCAGTGACTGAAATCAATAAAAACAGTCGGCAAGGGGCCCGGGTGGGGGAGGACCCCTTCTCCACTCGAGCTTTCCGTTTGTTTTCCACTTTCTCCTCTCCCGGAAAAGTTAAACTCCGATAAACTATGTGCTGGCTCTGCGCTCCAAAGGTCCCCCTCCTCTTGTTTTTCCTTTTTAAGTTTCTTTTCAGCCTGAAGGACTGGTAAACGGCTGGTCCTTTCTGAGTTTCTGTCCAGCAAATCCTCTTCCTTCTCTTTTTTGAAGCAATGAAAGAATTGTTTTGAACGAGGAACCTGCCCAAGCCGACACTTCCGGATACATTCCTGACCTGTTTCGGTGCAAGCAAAACGGGGGAGAAACTAAACTCCGCCGGTTTAGAGCTGGGGGGGGGAAGAAAAGAGAAAAGAAACCACTATTGAAGAGATGAAGGAAAGGAAATGTGGCGTTTTGTTGAGCAGAATGCGCCTTGCCCGGATAGAATTCACAGTTGCTGGTGCGGTGAATGCTAAAATGGCTGAAAAAATGCGCTGGAGGAGGCGATCCAGCCCCAAAGCACAACGAGAAAACCACCCTGGCGGTTCAGAGTTCGGTCTCCGTTTCTGGTAAGTCTCTTCGTCGCTTTGCGCCTCCGGGCTCAAAGCCTGACATCCAAAACCTCGACGGCACCTTTAGTGCTGTCCAAAAACGCTTTCTCTCTGCCTTCGCTGTTGCGCTCTGGAAAGACAAGCGGTGGAAACAAAGCGGATTTTCCCGAGGGTTCGGCTCAGGGAGCTGTCAGTGGGAGGAATGGCCAAGTATGCGCGGAAACCCCAGGGGGATGGATCCCTGTATTCGCGGTTTGCTCTGCTTCAGTTTAACCTGAGTTACGGACAAGTGTTCGGCCTTTTATGTAACCCCACCCGTGGCCGAAAGAACTTTTGGGCGTCATGCGCAAGGAAGCCCGGTGTGCTGTTTTCATTGGGAATGTTATGGAGGCCCTACAGGGAGAGGACTGCAGTTATGAAGGTTGCCATAAGGACGCGGTGTGCGTTTCTTGGACGCGTGTTGCGGAACCCTTAATTGGTAGAGCCCCTACCTGGAGCATCACGCTTTTGTAACGAGAGAACAATTAACGCTCTGTAAAACACCCTGTGAAATCCAGCCAGGTATGTGATGGCAAGTGAGGAAAAGCAGCATCGTACTGGCCAGCAGTCGGTGCAAAGACCTTCGAGACCTGTTCCTCCGACCCCCATACTTCTTTCGGGCGCCACTGACGTTTTGTGGATAAATCTTGCCCTGCTTAAAGGGGAGGGATGAAAGGAATCTGGGCTGGAGGGCAAACTTAGGAATGCAGGAAAAGCAACTGGAGTTCTCATAAAGCCACCATGACTTTTCGCATGACTGGAAATCTAGCTGACCAGAGCATGTGCAGAGTCCAGAATGCTTTCCGTTTCTGATTCAGAGACAGGCGTGGGACACTTTTGTGGCAGGGGTTGTCGCGTGAGCACCTGTTTCAACGAGACTCGTCACTCTTTTTGCTGAGGGCACCACATCACGCTTGCTCGAGTCTCCAGCTCAGCAGCCTCTCTTCAGCGGACACAAATGCCAAGAGATTGCCGGTTCTTTGGGTTTCGCGGAGCGAGCAAAACATTTTTATTCGCGCCATGTTGTAAAGAGTTCAGAAGCACAGCCGCAGCTGCTGGGTGCGAAATGGTTGAGTGGGCACTGCATGGGGCCTGAGCATTGGTGCTGGCGGAAAAGGCACCGGTCCTCCACTCAAGAGGTGGGGAAGGACCTGAGATCTGAAGAATGAGTCACCCGAACCAAGTATTCAACAGACCTCTCTTGGAGGACAAAAACAAAAATCACCCCTGGCAAAGAGGTCCCATAAAAGGATATAACAACCGTTTCAGTACTGCTTAGAACGTTCCTAATTGTAAATCCAAATCATAAAGGAGAGTTTAGTTTGGGCTTAGGAAGTCTGACAGGGGTTCACCCATCCTCGGTAGCAAAACCTCTTTCTGTGGGTGAAGAGATCATTACTCACACAACTACATCAACGCACTGGGACGAAGCCACAAGGTGGCTTCTACCTTTTGTACTGGTCTAAAATTTGTAGGACAATTAAAATTATAATGCTGACTTGCATCTGTGAATGGACGCCAGGGACAGGTACGAAGGACAGAAGGTGTGTGTGGCCTTCTGTTATGACTGGATCCCTGTAGCCATTCGCAGGTCCGTGGGAGCCATCTCTCCGAAGTGATGACAGCTTTCTTCGAGCTCCTTCTATGAACTGAAAAAAACGGCCCAATCAAACTCGGTGTCGCTGGCATGAGCACATTACAAATTTCATCGGGAGCAGAAATAGTCATGATTTCTCCTGAGTTATTTCTTCCCCTCCACCTTTATCTTCTTAAAGATTCAGGAACCACTGTGACGTTTTGTTCAGAAGACAAATCAAGTAACAAGGGGTTTTAATTCAAAAGAGTATATTTTGGTTAGATATCAGGAGAGAAAAATCTCAAACAGTAGGAACTGTCCGATAGCGGAAAGATGCCTTGAGTGATGGTCGTCAAGGAAGCTGCGATAGTGGATTGGAACAGAAGAGCTCCAAGGGTCTTTCCAACCCTTAGATAGTATGATACTACTTTCCTCTAGCTGGCTTTAGCTAGCCCATTGACAGGACAACTACCCTAGGTTCAACCCTCTCAACATCGTTAGGTGGGTTTGAAGGAATGATCTTTGCGGGATCCCTGCTGGTCATCTGTGTGGAGGGGACTAAGCTAGATGGGTGAAAGTGTGCCAGGATAGAAATCTGCTTCCTCAACCTTGAACATCCAGCCAGATTTGGGCTCCCCACCTGCCACATCCTTTGTCCAGTCATTCAGGCTGATATATTGTCAGATCCTCAGTGCTCTCCCGCTGCACCAAGTCTCTCCTGGGGCTCATATTGGTGCCAGGCTCTCAAGTCGTAGGTGATACGCTTTAAGCGGGCACAAATCAAGGGAGTGTTGCCAAGTGACTTTATCCGTCAAGTGACTTTAGCTAGTCTGCATTTCTCTTCATCCGAGGATGAAATTCTCCCTTCCTCTGGTGCTGACCCCAAGGTCCTCAATCATTATTCTGAATATGCAGCCTGATTCAGCTACAGCGCTGGATACCGCCAGGCACTCGTTACCCTTCAGTAGAGCAGAATTTCCGCATTTCCCTCAATGCTATCATTTCACTTATTCTGCTTCCCAGCAACTAAAATGGCCAGTCTTCTGGCTGACTATATATTTCTCCACGGCTGTAGTCCCAGGTTCATTAGAAATACATTTTTTGCAGTCAGCAGAACTTATTTGTACTAATGGGGTTTAGAAAGACTGGCAGAAAAGTGTTGGGTCTATGTTGTGTGAACATCAGTGATTCAGACATGTTGAAATACGTATTTCAAAAAGCCAGTCCTAAGTTTTCTCTTGAAGTTCATGCTCTTGCTTCCACTTTTTACGAGGCTCACTCTTTTTAAGACCGACTGTTATCTTCTAACTTGCTGCGGTACTAGGCAGGGTTCTGAACTTTAGGTCACAAAGGCATCTAATTTAAAACCAAGAAGTGTTAGATCACAGCTTACTGTAGGGCAAGTTGTTGGATTTTAGCTTTTTGATTTTCTGAAATTAAAGTGAACCTGCTTCCTGGGGAGGAGGGACCCTTTCTCAGAGAGTTAAGTTCTTATGTTTTGTTCTTCTGCTCTCTCTCTCTCTGATACCCATCAGTGTACCACGCAGCTGTTTAATTTAGTTACGGGACATTAAAAGTGCATCGGCTTTCCATTGCAACAGGTGTTCTTTTCCTGCACTTGTGGGTTGCAGACTCAAAAAAAAATCTATTGTGATTTAAGATAAAAAAAATTAAACTGAAGTCTGCCAGCTGCATTTCAAACCCATACTATAAAATGTGTTCCTGTTCAACTGATCAAACAGATGTAGATAAACCAACACCAGAGACATACTAATGGGGTACTTTCTCCAGCACAATGTACTGGTATGCAGTTCCCATAACCTCCAATCATCATGGCCAATGGAGAGGCTGGGTCTGGTTGCATTTGGAGTCCAGCACATCCAGACAGCAGTGAGTTGGAGAAGTCTACGTAGGCTTTGCTTGAGTGAATGGAAATGCCCTCTCCTGTTCTGCGGTCACACAAATGACTTCCATTTTTTGGAGAAACTTTTCTGCCTCTCGGCTCTGTCGTCCCATCAGCCACAGACACTTCCTGAAAATGCAGCAAATGACCACCAGGATCCTCAATGCTCTTTTCTTTCCGTTTTAAATAGCACCGAATACTCATTCCAGTGGAGCTAGCGAACACTGACAATGCGCCTGTAAGCTAAACACTCCTGGGTTAAATCTCAGCTCGGCTGCGAACTTGCTCACAGAAACTGTTCTTCATCTGAACACTGGTTACGGGGGCAATCTAGGACAGCACCCTGCCATAGAACTGTATAAATACTGCCATATAAAGCCATAGATCCACCAACGCCGAAGCTGAACATTTTTCTGTTGTGAAAATGTCAGAGACAGATATTTGGTTTGGACCTGGAAAAAACCCTTCCCTGAGCCATAACATGTTCAGTTATGCAAGAAGAATGTGCACGTGAATGTATGTTTATACAGCCTGCAGAACTGCCAAACTGTGAAGGACGGAGGGTGCCACACAAGCTGAACTTCTGATCGTACTGCCCACAACTAGGCCAACGTCATCTTTTCTAGGGAGTGAGCCAGAATTATCCTCTACGCGAAGGGATTAAGTCTCCAAGGCGCTGTAAACTTTGTTGCACACAGGTGGAAATGCAGGCTTGGAATTTTATTCTTTATTTTTGGCTACTCGCAACCCACAGCTCCGTTTTGCCACACCAGGTCTCATTGGTGACTCAGAACAGGTTGTCAGGAAGGACGCAAACCCGTGGTTTTCAAGGAACAGCTGAATGGCTACATCTTTGGGCTGGGAAATTCTGAGCATGCCTCTGCAGAGGGACTGAATTGCACAGAACCGTAAAGAATCGTCAAGAGGAAAATGCAACGTGCGAAGAAGGAAACCCCTCAGAATGCATGAAAAGTAACTCTCAAAGGCAAAACCTCACTTTACTATTCTGAGGGCCCCCCCAGATATTCACAGTGGTTGAAAGCTCTGAAATATATCAACTACGTGGCACATACACACACGTGCACACAGATTTCTGATTTGAAAAAGCTTTTCTTTCTCACGCGAAAGTCAAGAACAGCTTCTGTTTACAACTAGATTCACCCACTGGACTAAGCCATGATGGGCTTGGTCTGGGGTTTCGTAAATCCAGGCCACTGCAATTTATTCAACAAACTGAGATTAGAGCGAACCAAAGTTTGCTGCAATTGGTAAACACAGCCCCTTTGCCTAAAAGCGGTTATGGGTGAAGCGGCTCCAGCTATTTCTCTGGGGGAGTTACAGTCCAGCCATGGATCCTGGCTGCCACTATAAACCAAGTCAACATGGTGCACCATCCACCCTCAAATGCAGGCCAAGATGCAACCACAATACTGCATAAAAAGGAACCAGGCTACCCAAGCCTATAAATATTCTGAAGGGGGACAGGTTTAGAGCCCCACATGGCTTTTGCCAACAAAAGTCAAACTCTTAGACAGTCTCTCAAATCAGGGAACAATTATCCCACAGACAACCAGTAACCCCAAGAACAGAAGATGTGGTGCCTTGAATGAGCTTCTCCAATGGTTTTGTGCACACCCACACATGGGCACATGCTCCTCTTTGGCTTTCCTGTAGGAATGCCGCATATTTATAGTGCGTCTCCTGATGGCTGGTGATGAAATGTAGACCCTTCCATAAGCCTTTTTTTGTGCATGGACAGACGTGGGATCTCAAGTGTCAGGGCATAAATAAGTTCAACCAAGGGGCATATGTTAAACAGCTGTGGGTTAGCGGTCTGGCAGTAATGGTGCAGATGCTCTCAGCTTCACATCTCCCTCCTTACACCTACGCGTGTAGCAACATATGTGCACGCACTAAAGGAAAAACCCAACTGATTTGCATTTCAGGAATGGCATGCCGGCGCACACAAATAGGCAGGCAGCATGGTAAATGCCATATATCCGCTGGTCTGATGTGTCCTAATGAGAAAATAGAATTCTCACAGACATAATAAGGGAACTGGATTTTCGAAATGCAACATTTTCTTCTGTAAATGCTTCCTCATAAGAAAAATGTAGGCTCAGATCAGAAACAGCACATTCTGCTGGAAAGACAGTGTTCTGTCCGTATTTAAAAATAAAAGAATATTCAAATCATAGGTGAAGGCACATAAAATGGCTGCACAGATCATTGGACAGAAGTACTTTGCCATTTGTTCGCGTGAACAAAGCATGCTCTGCGAGGCTCAGACGGC
>JANHZU010006584.1:62319-80767 GCA_032468055.1 Acrochordus granulatus | reverse complement strand
TCCAGTCCAGATGCCTGTTTTTTAAACTTTGTTGCGATGCAATTACCCTGGACGAGTGAGAGTCTTCACAGACATGAATGCGAAACACTAATTTCTTCAATCAACTTTAATTGAAATTCTTCACTCACCATTGTAACTTTCATCATGTACTAACAAATGGGCCAATAGGTCAAAAATAATAGAAAGTATTGATGTTGCTAAACACAACATAGAAAAACACTAATTACTTCTACTACTTCATTTAGTAATGCAATTATGTATTCAAAACTCAGTAATTCTTCAATATGCTTCATTTACCATATTATATAGTTGGAAGGAAATCAAAAGGCAAGCAATTGTGTCTATCTTTTGTAATTAGAATTATTTGATATTTATAATCGCACCAAACAGATTGTTGCTTTTATGTCAAGGTACAGCAAAAATGGACAAGTTTGCTCCTTACTATAGTCACAGCATTCTTATTCTGTTTAATTTTCTCCCTTTGTCTATTATTTTTACTATGTAATATGTTGATTATGGCTATGTTCAGTTGGGAAATCTCTGGAAATTCCCATGGAAAATATTGTTAGAGGCAAAACACTGCATTAAACCACACATGCAGTTATCTTGCATTGTTGTTCAGTTAATGGTCAAGTGCTTGGAAGAACAATGACCTATATATTTTATGAGAAACATTGTGTAATAGACACAGATGAGCACAGGGATGACACGTGACAGTGAGTTGATAGTCAAAGAAAAAAGAAATGAGAGTAACTCACAATAACAAACTCAAATGATTTGTATGAAAAACATGAATAGCTCAAGAGCTATCTTTTCAATCTTATTATCTAGTGTAAGAGTTGGTGTGGTACATTGGTTATAGAGTTGAACAAGGAAAAGAGAGACCTCCAAAATGCTGCCTTTAGCTACAGACACTCACTGGGTGACTTTGCCAGTCACTGAAGATCAATGAAGAAATCATTCTAATTTGCTTCCTATTACAAAACTGCTGTAGTTTTGCAGAGCATATTGTAACCTGGATCCTTACTATCTCTCCCACTTGTTTAATCCATCTTTCTCAAAGACACTCTTTGTCTTTCTTTCAGCCTGCCATATTGTGATGAGGTGAGGAGCAGGCTACCAGTGGTCCAAACCACTAGGCAATAGATTAAGTTAAGCTCCACCAGTTGAACTGCCCCAGTTCAGTGGTTAAGGAACATGGCTCAGCAGAAAAGGTAAAGCCTGATCTTAAGGTTATGCTGTCTGCAGAACCCAGGTAGATAGGAAGGATATTGCAGATCAGAGCCAATTTCTGGTTGCTAGAGATTTGGCCTTGTCACAAATCTCTTGATCATGCAAAAACTGCCCCATCCACTCTTTGAACCAAACTCCTGATTACAAGATACGCAGAAAGAAAACATCTTGATCATATCTCTATCATTGGTTCCTTCTCACATTCCATTGACTCTATGTTTTGAAGACTGCTTTTTTTCTGTTCATCTTTAGAAACTTTTGCCAACTTTTCTTACAAAAAAACTAGTTTACAGGCTGGAGTTTAAGGGATTTGGAAAAGGAAGAGAAGAAGGACAGCATCATCTGCATGTTCTCCTACCTCTTCTGATCAATAGGTTAATGCCATATATCCATTACATGCTTCCTAAACTTCCTTCCTCAGTATTGCTCTTTCTTTATTGACTTTATATATTCCTTAACTTTGTTTTCATTTACTATGCTATAACATGATAAATGACTCAAATCTTGACAGGATGGACAAGAAGGCATTTTGTTCTAGTGCAACACCTCCATTTCAAGTGGAAACTCATTGTGCTTAGAATATTAGCTTCATTCATGGTTTATTGCAATATGCCATGCAAGATTTTATTCAACTGAACTGGACACTTTCTTAGTTAATTCAATAACTGTACAGTGCATTTTAAAAGCATTTCATAAATGAATGGGTTTTTCAGTTTGTATGATATGTCTTCATACCAATAAGCTATTTTCAGAACATGAAACCAAGTTTAATGTACCAAGGCAGAGAAGTACTATTAACACAATTGTATCAATGCACTCCCTTATTGGATTAATGAAGGTATGCTGAAAGTGATTTCTAAAATAACAATTTACTATATGGTACAGTATCATGAAAGTGACTTGGAAATGTTGATAAAGTTAGTATTATGATAGATAGCATTTTATTTTTAGCAAAGAATCTCACACAGCATATTACATTACTCCATCTGTGAGCTCCAGACAGAAAAAGGAAGTTTTTGGTTAGGTATCACACACAATGCCCACTTTGATATTGGGAGGAAGCAAATCTCAAGTCAGCTAATGATAATGTAACTTTATTGGACTAGGAACACAGCCAAAATCAAATCAGTGCTTTCTGTTTTGTTCCTGGGAAAAAGAAACCTGGAAAAAAATATAGAGCCTTTAAAATTATCTTGAAATAAATTTTTAACAATTTTACAGTTAAAATTGTATAGTTCCCTATTTTAACAGTTTGTAGTGTTCTTCAGTCCAGGGTGTCATTCGATAATATCAGTAAAAGTAACAAATAGATAACTAAGGAAGTATTATATTAGAAACATGATATATTAAGTATTCGATAATGGGGAAAAATATTGCTTGTGTGTTCAACTGTATCATACAAAGTTCCAAATCAGTCAGAGGATATTTGCATTCTTCACATCCTGATTTTTTGGCAGAGTTAGTTCACACATTTAGCTCCTAATCATCAAGGCTTTATTATAGATGCATGAGGGTCTACATTATCTGACAACTACAACCCAACCTTCCTGTGTGAAGAGCAATGCCATACTAGTTAATGTTTTACATTATTGAAATGCAATGCTTTCCTGGACAGTTAATCCATACATTCCGCTGTCAGCCTTCAAATAGATAGACTCCACATAGTGAGGTGGATGCATGTGTGACTCAGTTTCACTGTTGAGTACCTAACCAATGACAAGAAACTAAGAGATGTACATACATATATGAATTGAGCTAGTCTAAGCAAAAATAACATACCTATACATGTACTGTATTCCTACTGAGTGGTTTTAAGGCTACCAGTACTAAAAGAGGTACTAGAAGCCTATAGGTCTGATCATGTCTGTGAAGACTCTCATTCATCCAGGGTAATTGCATCGCAACCAAAGTTTAAAAAACAGGCATCTGGATTGGATTTTTTAAGTAGAAGACGTTTCACCTTTAATCCAAAAGGCTTTCTCAATTCTGAATTGAACTGGTAAGAGAGCTGGTCTGATCTCAATACACAATATTATGCATAGTGCAAAATAAGTGCTTCTCTATCATATTGCCCTTAGTGTAGACATGATCAGTTCTAATATTTGATTTCTTGTTAGCTCAAATATTCAAGTGAAACAGTCAACTAGCAAAACACCCAATAAATGATGCATCAGAAGCAATGTTAAAACCAACACTAACAATATTTTTAAAATAGAAAGGTTAATATTAACAATGTCAGCAGTGATATCTGGCTGTATGGATAGACTGAGTCTAAACAAGTTTTGATGGGGCGCGGTGGCACAAGTGGTTAAGAGCTCAGCTTGCTGGCTGGAAGGTCAGTGGCCTGGGATCGTGACCCAGCATTGCCGCACAGCAGGGTGAGCGCCTGCTGTTCTACCCCAGCTCCCGCCCACCTAGCGGTTCAAAAGCATGCAAGCACGAGTAGATAGGTAGGTACCACCCCTTCCGGCGGGAAGGTAACAGTGTCCATGCGCCTTAGGCATCCAGTTATGCTGGTCACATATTATGAAGCCATCCCAGGATGAACACTGGCTCTTCAACTTAGAAAAGGGGATGAGCACCACACTCTAGAGTCGGTCACAACTGGCAGGGACTCCTTTTAAACAAGTTTTACCTGACAAGATAGAGACTTAGTTGAAAGTGGACTTATAAATGACAGATTACAAGAATGACATGGAAAAATAGGTTATATTGGATTTATAAAAGAGATTTGTTAAAGATTTGAAGATCTTGTGAGAAGAGACAGAGAAGAAATGAAAAGTATCTTATTAGAAGTGAAATGAAGTTATATAAAGCTGGTTTATTTGATCAAGGTTAAAATAGGTATGTTTCTATTTCTGGAAACCCTTAATTAATTTTTGCTGAGAGTCAAATTGAAATAACAAGGATTCAATGACTTGTTAAGGTTCATCAAAAGTCAATCAGATGTTTAGACTGGACTTGGCATTTTTGTTCATCTATCAAGTCCTTCACAAAGACTTGGGATAGGCAAGTATTGTTATTTGATTACGTTAAAGCTATTGTTGCAGGATGTAAGCTAGGCTATGAGAAGAAGATATCATTTATTCTATTTTAGGAGAAGGTGATAAGTTATTAAAATTGTTTAGACTTATTGTGATAAAGTTTGGAAATAACTTCTTTTTAATTTCTTTGCCTTTATTGTCTTTTTATTTTTTCTTCCCATTTTTCCTTCTATTCCTATATCTTTTATTTTTTTGCACCTTTTACTCTTTTAATTTTTCTTTTAGTTTGTATTAGTTTTTACTATTGGAATTATAATGTTTAATAAAATTATTTGGACAAAAGAGATCGTCAGGCTGAAGTGTGATATGTGGAGCCATCATTGTGAGAGTGACATCAGAGAGGTGGAAGAATATTTGGATAATGAATGTGCTGATATCTGAACAGGGATTTAATTTTAAATTAAAATTTAAAAATTCTCATCTTTTCATGAGAGTGCACCTGAGTTTTCCTTTCATTCTCTACTTTAAAAGCTTTTCCTTTAAAATAATTCAATGTTTTCTAGTAGGTGCTACCATTTTCCTGACTCTTATGATATGGAATCAGATTAAGTATATTTTGCTTCTTGACCTTTTGAGTGCATTGTCATTTCTAATTTCAGTTTTATTAATGTTTTCTCTCTTTTTGTGTAATAATCTTAACTTTGAGTCAGAAAAATGGTTGTTTCTATTATTTGTCCTTCAGTTTGCTCTTAAGTTTAAGGAATTTCTGCAATGGAGCAGAGAATACACTATGAGCTAAAAAGTTGAATAAATACCTCCTGAATCTTGTCTTGCAATTATTATACTGAAATTCAGTTTTCAGTTTGCTCTTTCTCATTCAAGCCACTACGGGTAGAAGCCATCCATTCAGTGATTATGTCATGTGTGCATGGCCATCCACTGTCTCGCTTGATGACTCCAGTGATATCCAGGCTATGACTGGATCAGAGAAATTTAAAGGACTGCTTGTGTATGTGCAGTCCAGATATGGTAGTGTGACCTCAACACCTTGAAATTAATTCACAGACTTGAGATTGCCTTTTTTCACCTATTACGATCTCTTAGCTCTGCCTAATTTACTTCGCCTATTTTAAATAACTCTCTTCCATGCTCCATCAGCTCTGTTTACAGAGGAATCCTCCTTTGCCAACTATTTGAATCTGAGTTAGATTCCAAGAAACTAAATAATCCTAACTTGTGAATGAAGTGAATATTTATTCAATGTTCACTGAAGGAGAACACTAATGCCAAATCGCTACACATCTTAGAGAGAAGGAAGTCCTAACTGAAATTATAATTATCTTTCTGAAAAATATTTTTATCTTTTGTTGCACCATGCTCCATCTACTTGGAGACTTAGAAAGCTCACAGCTTTAACTGCAGCAGTGATTCATTATGCAAGTTGTTAAAACTGTCTTAATAGAGCAATTTCAGACTCTCTCTACTGTATCCTTAGCAATCTTTCCTTTGACAAATGGCCTGTTTTTAAACATAAAGATATCTTCCAAAGGGGAAAGTATTTACAGTTTTATACAAGCATTCTGAAGCCGACTGCCTCGCCTACCTGCAATTATGAGTCAGTATTTGTAGCTCTAGATTTTGTTAGTGATTCCTATACTTGTAATAAATGTTGTCACTGTTTTTTTCTAAGTGTCCCTTTGGTTCTGTTAGACTGTCATGGAGATGGGAAGGTTTTATTTATTTATTTAATTTCTACACCACCCTAAGTCTCACCTAAGTGATTCTGGGTGGTTTACAACAACATATTAAAGATTCGTTTATTAATTTACTGGATTTATAAAGCTACCCAATTCAAACAGTGAAACTCTGAGCAGCCTTATAAAATGTGCCAAAGGTCAGAGAGCATTAAGCTGCTTCCCATACCTTTCCTATCCACTCACCTTAATGCCACCAGAATGCTGGATCACTGCTGAAGGATCCTTTGCTTTCTTCTCTCCTTTCTTTCTCTCATTTTTATGAACTGCTCAATTCTGGCAGTGTTATAATTCATAAACTAAGATGACAAATACGAAAATACTATGTTTGGGATTAATAATACAAATAGTCCTTGATTTACAACCATTCATTTAGCAATCAAAGTTACAATGACATTGAGAATAGCTATTTATGAGTTGTTCTCACACTGCATTGCATCCCTACAATCACATGATCAGATATTTGGCAACCACATTTATTTAAAGTGGTTGCAGCATCCCAGAGTCATGTGATCACCATTTGCAATCTTTCCAGCCATCTTTCAACAAGCAAAGACAATGGGGGAAGCCAGATTTGCTTAATTATCATGTGATTCACTTAATAATTTCAGTGATTTGCTTAACAACCAAGGCATAAAAGGTCATAGTCAGACATGACTCACTTAACAACCACCTACCTGAGCAACAGAAATACTGATACCAATCATGGTTGTAAGTCCTGGAGTACTATACTTTCCCTTGTGTACTGGTGCTAGGCATAGAAATTATCTGGCATTATTTTCATCATTTCTTATTCAGTTTGATGAAAAAAGAATGTCACAGACCATTTGAATGGATAATAATATTCCTGCATTTATCTACCTGACCAAAAGGAAAGTGTCTTTCATTGTACAATTATATTTTTCTGTGCTCTGTAGAGTGGCTCAGAATGCCCAAACCCCAAAAGAAAGTATGATAATGGTAACCTTTCATTATGAAGGTTTCAGTTTTACTGTCATGGCAAAGTTCTTGGAGAATGACTCCTTGGAGAATAACTCCTTTCCCTGGAGAAATTCAGTGAAATCCTTCATAAAATTTCCCTGATCCCAAATGGTATGGAGAATTTCAAAAGAGCATTTGTCTGAAGTGCCAATCAATACAGAATGTGCTGTGTACTGGATACCTAAAAACATGTATAAAAGTGCTATTTATCAGTCTCAAAGTTCACATACATACACAGTTCTGAACTCATTTCTTCTGTTAAATCCAAATGGGTATGAATTTATCTTATGCAGATTATATTTGTTCAGGCTTTTTTCCAGTGTAACCTCCCTGAAGGATGACAGTATTGCAATCTTGAGGATGAGACAGTGTTATATTGTCTGCTATGCTTTGTATATTGTTACACATTGGAATCTCGGATTGAGAGCATAATTCATACCGGGAGAATGCCCTTAATCCGAAGAGAGGTTTCCTATAGGAAACAATGCAAAATTGTATGATCTGTTCCACACCTCTAAAAATATTCAGAAAAAAATCATTTTCAGTGGTATTTTATGGAGAAATGATTGTCCCTACTTGCCTCCAGCTCCTGCCTACCCAGCAGTTCGAAAGCATGTAAAAATGCGAGTAGATGAATTGGGTACTCCTTCAGGGTAATCTCGCCAGCAATGATGGGAGCAGCGACTCGGAGCTAGACTTGCCTGTCTTGGGAGCAGAGCAGGAACTGAGGAGGATGCCCTGGATGTGTGTGGGGGAGCAGGGATTGATATAATTGTAAAAATATCTAAAGCTTGTAAGCTGCCAAGAGTCTTCAGAGATTGGTGGCATAGAAATGTGTAAAATAAATAAATCTGCTCCGAGGCAGATTTTGGTCATTAGCTGCTGCTAGGCCAGCTGCTGATCTAACAGGTGACCCCTGTTAGATCAGGAGAATCTGCTGCTGCCACTGCTCAAGGGCAAAACGGCCTTTCCCTTTTTCCCTCGGTAATGTCTTTCCCTGGTGGTGTGGAAATGTTTATCACCATAACCTGCCTCCGTGCTATGAGAGAGTAGAAGAGATGGGCAGGAGGGGATAGGCTGGATGGTTCCATGCAAAGAGGTGTGTGTGTATGTGTGTGTGAGAGAGAGAGTGACAGGGAAGATGGAGGGTCAGTCTTCCTATGCTTTGAGAAACATCCTGGCTGGCATGAGGGAGACAAGAGGGAGAAGAGGAATGGGAGGGTGATTGCTTGGAAGGAGAATCTGGAGTCTGTATCTCACAAATTCTTTCTCTTTAATGACTTTCACTTAATTTATGCTTTTTACGCAGCAAGAGATTTCTTTCTCAATGAGAGTCAGCTCCATTGTGAGGTTTCCCACGCAAGCTCATCATGCAGTGCTCGTCTTGCAAGTTTTTGCTCGTTAACCAAATTAAACTTTATTTAAAAAAATTGCTCGTCTTATGAAAACCTCATGAGCCAAGATGCTTGCAATCCAAGGTTCAACTGTACTTTGTATACTTTGTATACTATTCACATTTTTTGAAACAGAAGTTCATTCTACATCACTTACATCCTATTGATTTTTCTTAACTCAAAGGAATGTAGGTGTATGTGTGTGTGTGTATATATATATATATATAGGCTGAGACATTATCTAACCATCAGTATGCTCATAAGTAGGACAATTCCTTGAAAACAAAATAGAATGGAAGCAAATCTGGGAAGCGAAGCCAGCAAAAGGAAAAGAAAGACCCAACTGTTCTCCAGGCCTTGCATTAGAATGATTTGAACACCTATCCAAAGGTGTGAGTATGGTTAGCCACTGATTCTTTTATTTATTTCTTATTTCTTTTATAAGCATTATTTTATTCTGTTTGGTATTACTGATCTCAGGGTCAGTATGAAGCTCAGTGATTCCAACTGAATTGAACAGAACTGAATTCAAATATAGACCAAATCCTGCTTGGGGCTATGGAAAAAAAAATTCAGAAAACTTGCCCAATGAATCACTCACTACAGAAAAGACAGATTTGAAATGTATTGAAATGTTGATTTGTCCATTCTAAGCTGTCTTCCCTCCTGGTCATGTGACCCAAAGTGATTCTGTATGCCTGCGGCCTACTTTGTACTACCTGGTACACATATATACATAAAGATGCAACATGACCGCAAAGGACAGAAATGCATACAGAGGCAAAATTTATGGGTACACCCTTAGATCTCTTTCATGCATATTTACATTCCTGATTAGTCCCTAGACAGAAACTATACACAGACACACATAGTTCACAATATTTCATTTCAGAGGAGAAACTACAAACATATCCTATGGCCATAAGTCATAGAAAATAATTCCAGAAGACATGTTCAGCACACTCTTCTTACCTTATTTTAAGTTGGACAGAAAATATATATACATGTTTTATCATTATATATTCTCTCTGTCAGCATTATGTAAACCAGAGAAAGGCACTAAGAAATAGTGAGTCAAAAAATTAAAGGCATAAGATTAAAAAAAGGAAATAACTGCTCATAAGGTATAGATTTTTATGGGTCTCATATATTGTTGAAATTACATCCTGGTACTACCACATGAGATACATTTATTTTAAGTTCCACTCACTCTGCTGTGGATTCTTTGTTCAACCTTCTTTGTCCACTTCCAAAATCAACTTTTTATTTTCATCAAAATTGTTCTATAATTTGTCTTTCTCTTTTAATCTTAATGTTCCTCAGTCTCTGCTCTACATTTGATGCAACTATCGCTTTCTCTATGCAAATTATACATCCTCATTTCATCCTCATTCTTTGTATGCAGGAGCTCTTAAATTGTTGTTCTGACCTTCCAGAAGAGTGATAAGCATATTCTTTTGCAACCTGATCAAACTTATCTTGGCTAATTTGGAAGATTGTCAAAAATATCTTCAAGTTTGCTCCTCCCTTTGGCTGCTAAAATCTTCAGTGAGTACTACAAAATTCCAAAACACTATGATGTAGATTAAAAATAATACCCCACCATCAGAATAGTTGAATGAATAGGAAAGAAAGCAGCAGGCAAAAAGGAGGAAGCAAGGAGATTGAATGCTGATTTCCAAAGAGCAGCAAGGAAAGACAATAAAGTTTACTGGGACCAGCATTGCAAGCAACTAGAAGAGGGTTGCATGAAGAGGAATGTATCTCTGCAAGTCAAAATGATTCAAACACTATTTACTGTTCCGAAAAGCATCATCAAAAGCAAGCCAGAGAAAGAACTGTTTGACCAACAAAGTGTCAGTAAAAGATGGTGAGAATATGCAGAAGAGCTGAATGCCAAAAACAAAGAGGCCCAGCCTTCTAAGGATGATGAGAAAAGGAAACAGAAATAGAACCAGCATCTTTCAGGAAAAAGTCCCATGGGCAATGAGCCAAGAGCCAAACAACAAGGCCCCAGGTGTTGATATCATCCTTGAAGAATTCTTGAGGCCTATACCACCTATATCTATCACAGCCTTGTGCCAGAAAATTTGTGAAACAAACACATGGCACAGGATTGGAAATGATCCGTATTCATTCCATTACCAAAAAAGGGCAACTCCAAGAATTGCCCTAATTACTGCATAATTGCCCTCATGTTAAAATTCTCCTTTACATCATACAACAGTGTTCCTTAGATCATACAACATTGAAAGAGAATTACTAGTTGTTCAAGTTGGCTTCAGTGGCAATTGTGAGCATATTGAAGATCTACACTGGATCATGGGAAAATCTCAAAAATGTCAGAAGAACATCTACATCTGCTTTATTGACTATAAGATAGTCTTTGATTGTGTCAATCATGTCAAGCTATGGAGAACCCTGGAAGACTTGGAGATGCCAACAAATCTGGTCAAGTGATACAGTCAGTATACACAGATCAGGAATCCATTGTGTGAACACCATATGGAGACACTAATTGATTCAAGATAGAGAAAAGGGTGCAGGAAGGTTGTGTTCTTTCACCTTTCTCATTCAACCTGTATGCCAAAGTGATCCCAAAAAAGCTGAAATTTGAAGAATCAAAATAAAGATTAGAGGAAAGAACATCAACAATCTTCAATATCCTGACAAGACAACTCTCCTCTCAGAAACTAAAGAAGGCCTGAAACATCTGATCAAAAAGATTAAAGAAGAAAAAGGAGAAATTTGGCCTCTTCCTGAACATAAAAAGAACAAACTCATGATCAATGTGAGGAATGGAAGTGTCAAAATAACAATTGACAGTGAAGAAATTGAATGTGTGCAAGAATTTGCTTTCCTAGGATTGCTGATTGATCAAAGTAGTGAATGTAGTCCAGAAATAAAGCACTGAATCACACCGGGTCACACAGCATTGATGAGCATGAATCGACTATGGAAAAGCAAGAACATCAGCCTGGAAATAATGTAGATTAGTCTGCATTATTGTATTTCCCATAGCTATCTATTGTAGTGAAAGTTGGACCATGAAAAAAAAATAAAATCGATTTGTTTGAGCTGTGGCATTGGAGAAGGCTCCTATGCATTCCTTGGACATCAAAGATGACAACAAACAAGTACTACAGCATATAAAACCAGATATATCACTAGAAGACAAAATCACAAAACTCTGCCTTACTTATTTGGCCATGACACTGGAAAAGGCAATTGTGTTCAAAATGGTCAGTGGAAATGAGGCTTCCCAAAACAGAGCATAAAACAACTGAAAGAAGCTATACAAGCCATACATTGGAAATGTGGAAAAAGCTGGTGCAAAGAATCATGAGAATGAGACACAATTGAATGGATAGCATCATGCTATTAAAAGTAAGCAATGCAATTCTTGTCAAACCCTAAGTCCAATGAAATCATTTTTTTTTACCCATGGGAGCAGGATTTAACAAATTCATACACCATAATAGGGAATAAAGGTGGCACAAAATTTAAGTACTCTACCTTAAACATTTTTTTTCTCAATTGTAGTGTCTTTTGCTTCACTATTCTACCAAGTGTGCTTTTTGATACAACCATTAGTGTAAGTCCATGCACATCTGTGTCAATAACATCATTATTTTAACACTGTTCCTAACAGTTTTGCATCCTCTTTCCTTCCTTATCTTTCAGTTATTCAGCTTTTACCCCAGTTTCTTTTACATCTTTTCTTTGCTATTTCAATGTTCATTTTTTTCTTCCTTGACAGGACCAAAATAAATGATCTGTTTCACATTCACAACCTCATCACTTTTTGTCCTTCACTAATTAGCTCAATATTTTACACAGACAGCATGCTTTAGATTTATATTCATTTCTTCATGCAGTGAATGAATAGATGTATTATCAAATAAGTGGGTACTCATCACTTTCCATTCTCAATCATTGTTGGGTCCATCCCCCAATATCAGACCATTTTTTAATATATTAATTCTTCTTCCTCTTAGACTGGTTAAGGTATTAGCCCAGCACTTAAAAAGACCTAAGTTTTAGTCTACCCTTAGTCATGGATACTCGCTTGTTGACTTTGGCTCAGTCAATCTATTTCAGCCCAATTGCTTCTATGGAGAAATATAGAAGGGAGCATTGTGCATATTACCTTCTGCACCTGAACAAACTGGTGAGATATAAAACAAACATACAGAATCTTCCTTCCTTCCTTCCTTCCTTCCTTCCTTCCTTCCTTCCTTCCTTCCTTCCTTCCTTCCTTTCCATTTCAAATCCCAATCTTTTATATGCCATGGTTGTTGCTATGAATGGTGACCTCTCATCATGGCTTTGGTCAATCTAAGTTTTCACATTATGCTTTTACTGATGCAAGGTGCACCAGTTTTACTTTACTTAATATACTTTTCTATGCAAGCTGAGCTTTAATCTACAGATTAATGTGCAAGTCAACATACAGTTGCCTGCATCCTACCAACCTGAAGGTACATTGATCACATTAATGGATACCCAAAATGCAACTGACTTTAAATTGAATCTAAACCTAATCTTATTAGCACAGAAAAGATCAATTGTTCTATTTGTAAATGTAAAATGAAATGCATCATATAATTCCAATGGTATTATGTTTGTTATATTACTTAACATCAACCACTACTTGCTACTTTGAGAAAAAATGTTTTCTCCATCTATTTGGTGGACACATTTCAGAGGGAGGTAATTTTGAGTAGTACTTGTCAAAGTTAGATTTAGTGCAACAACACTTCTAGTCATAAAGGGAAAACACAGATACTTCCTTCTTTATAATTAGATATTTTCATTGATATCTTCACCAAAGGTAGGTTACAGTGGGAAACACATTTCTTGCCTAGAAGGGGCATTACAGTTCCTGAAATTTATCTTGCCCTTCTGGGGGTAGAGAATACACCAGAGAGTCCTGTACTACTGATTGAACTGTCATAAATCTATCAGCTAAAAATGTGAGAGAATGTTTATACATCCCCTGTTGCTTCTGGTTATATTTTCATACTTCACATTGAAAAAGGAACTATAAAACATGTTGCTCGGGGAAAAAAGGACTTTCACATTAATCATGAACAAAATTCCCATTAAGTATGTATGGTCATTGTGCAAGGTGACCATAATGGGACAAACATCCTAATTTTGCCCTCCCTCTGTCTCCATCTCCCATTTTCAACACCTTCCATGTCCATAGCATCTCCTCCCAGGAAGTAAAATCCTGGCCAGGATATCTGCATATGATTGGGTGTATCTAATCAACCTTCCAAGTCCAATTTCTGTGCCAGGACCATTAAATGCACACCATAACTTGCCCCATATTTGATTGAGAACATTGCTAAGTTCCCCTGCTATCCATGAAGCACAAACGGGATTATTTCTGCTTTGCTTTGTTCTTCCTTGACTTTGCCTTGTTGTTTCTTAACTCAAAGTTTTGTGATTTCTTTGACTAAAGGCTGGCATCTATTTGAGATTGATGGATTACGTACAGTGTCTCTTAAAAATGTTGTTCCAGGACATTTAGATTGTCAACATCTCCTCCTCTGGCATTTGGATTTCTCTTTATTTTTCAATGGTCACATTTTTCCTTGACTCATGTAATTCAGGAGATACTTATCCATTCAAATCTGCTGTTTAAAAATTAAAGGGAGGAGATCCTCTTCATGTCTCTCTCACTCTCTTATTCCTATGCCTTAGTGCACACAATTTATTTGTTGTTGTTCAGTCACGCAGTCGTGACCGACCCTAAGTGACGCCATGGACTGCATTATGCCAGGCCCCCTTGTCTTGCACTGCCTCCTGGAGTCTTCACAAGCTGACGCCCACCACACTGACAATGCTATCTATCCATCTCATCATCTGCTGTCCCCTTCTCCTTTTCCCTTCAATCCTTCCCAGCATCACAGTCTTTTCTGATGAGTCCTCCCGACGCATTATGTGGCCAAAGTACTTGAGCTTCAGCTTCAATATCTGTCCCTCCAATGAGCATTCAGGTTTGATTTCCTGGAGATTGACAGGTTTGATCTCCTTGCCATCCAAGGGACCCTCAAGAGTCTTCTCCAGCACCGCAAATCAAAGGCATCAATTCTTCGATGCTCAGCCTTCCTTATGGTCCAGCTCTCACAGCCATTCATTGCTACTGGGAAAACCATAGCCTTGACAATGTGGACCTTTGTCAGCAAGGGGATGTCTCTGCTTCTTATTTACTATGGTCTAGGTTTGCCATAGCTTTCCTCCCAAGGAGCAAGCGTCTTTTAATTTCATGGCTGCAGTCACCATCTGCAGTGATCTTGGAGCACAAGAAGGTGAAATCTACCACTGCTTCCATTTCTTCCCCTACTTTTTGCCAGGAAGCGTTGGGACCAGTTGCCACGATCTTAGTTTTTTTAATGTTGAGTTTCAAGCGAGCTTTTGCATTCTCTTCTTTCACCCTCAGAAACTCTTTAGTTCTACTTCACTTTCTGCCATTAGAGTGGTATCATCTGCATATCTAAGGTTGTTGATATTTTCCCAGCAAACTTAATTCTGGCTTGTGATTCATCCAGCCCAGCATTTTAAATTATTATTCTGCATATAAGTTAAATAAGCAGGGTGTACAAGATACAACTTTGTCATACTCCTTTCCCAATTTTGAACCAATGCATTATTCATGTCCAGTTCTAGCTGTTGTTTCTTGACCAGCATATAGGTTTCTCAGGAGATAAGTAAGGTGATTTGGTACTCCCATCTTTTTAAGAATTTGCCACAGTTTGTTGTGATACACATAATCAAAGGCTTTAGCATAATCAATGAAGCAAAAATAGATATTTTTCTGGAACTCTCTCACTTTTTCTATGATCCAGCAAATGTTAGCCATTTGATCCCTAGTTCCTCTGCCTCTTTGAAACCCAGCTTCTTCTAGTAGTTCTTAGTTCACATACCACTGAAGCTTAGCTTGTAGTATTTTGAGCATAACCTTGCTAGCGTGTGAAATGAATATAACTGTACAGTAATATGAACATTCTTTATTATTGCCCTTCTTTGGGATTGGAATGTAAACTCATCTTTTCCATTCCTGTGGCCACTATTTGCTGGCATATTGAGTGCAGCGCTTTAACAGCAGCATCTTTTAGGATTTTAAACAGTTCAGCTGGAATACTGTCACTTCCGTTAGCTTTGTTGTTTGTAATATTTCCTGAGGCCTACTTGACTTCACACTCCAGGATGTTTGGCTCTAGGTCAGTGACTGCATCATCTCTTCTGCTTTTGTTTGGCCCCTACCATTTTTGTCCTTTATCATACCTTTTTGCCTAAAACATTCCCTTGATATCTCCAGTTTTCTTGAAGAGATCTCTACTCTTTCCTAGCCTATTGTTTTTCTCTATTTCTTTGCATTGTTCATTTAAGAAGGCCTTATCTCTTCTTGTTATTCTCTGAAATTCTGCATTCAGTTTGGTGTATCTTTCCCTTTCTCTCTTGCTTTTTGCTTCCCTTCCTTCCTCAGCAATTTATAAAGCCTCATCAAACAGCCATTTTGCTTTCTTTCATTTATATTTCTTAGGGATGGTTTTCGTCGCTATCTCTTGTACAGTATTACACCTCTCTGTTCATAGTTCTTCAGACACTCTGTCTGTTACATCCATTCCTTTAAATCTATTCTTCACCTCCACTGTATATTCATAAGGGATATCATTGAGGCCATACCTGAATTACCTAGTTGTTTTACCTATTTTTTTCAATTTAAGCCTGAATTTTGTGATAGAAACTTATGAGCTGAACCACAGTCAGCTTCAGGTCTTTTTTTTACTAAATGTATGGAGCTTCTTCATCTTTGGCTGCTAAGAATATTATCAATCAGATTTAAATGTTGACCATCTGGTGATGTCCATGTGTAGAGTCACTTCTTGAGTTGTTGGGAAAGTGTTTTAGTTATGACCAGCGTATTCTGTTGACAAAATTCTGTTAAATTTTGCCCTGCTTCATTTTGTACTTGAAGGCAAAACTTACCTGTTATTCTGGTTATTTTTTTACTTCCTACTTTAGCATTCCAATCCTCTATGATGAAAAGGATGTTTTTGGTATGAGTTCTAGAAGGTGTTGTAGGCCTTCATAGAACTGGTTAACTTCAGCCTTTTTGACCTTAGTGATTGGGACATAGACTTGGATTGCTGTGATAGTGAGCGGCTTGCCTTGGATTCAAAATGAAATCATTCTGTCATTTTTGAGATTGTACTGCAGTATTGCTTTTCTCACTTTTTTATTGACCATGATGACTGTTCCATTTCTTCTAAGGAATGTTTATCCACAATAGTATAGTGGTCATCTGAATTAAATTTAATTTAAATTAAATTTAAATTAAATCCTGTCCATTTTAGTTCACTGATTCCTAAGATATTGATGTTCAATCTTGCCATCTCATGTTTGACAACATCCAGCTTACCTTGATTCATAATTTTACATTCCAAGTTCCTCTGCAATATTGTTCTTTACAGTACTGGATTTTCCTTTCATTTCCAGACACATCCACAGTTAAGCATCCTTTTGGCTTTGTCCAGCCAGTTCACTCTTTATGGAGCTACTTGTAAGTGCCCTCCTCTCTTCCCCAGTAGCATATTGGACACCTTCCAACCTGAGGGGCTCATCTTCCAGCATCCTCTTTTAGTCTTTTGTTATTGTCCATGGGGTTTCCTTCTGCAATGTAGTCTGTAGTCCATTTTTCACCAGGAACTCCAGGATTAATTTGCTACATGGTTTCAAATATTTCCTATTGATTTCAACAGATATCTTACTGCTTGCCATAAAGTTACTTTTAAAATAGGCAATAACATAAACAAAGGTCTAATAAATGACCACAAGATGGCGGTATTATTTTAAGAATATTGTAAAATATTTAATCTTAAATTTATGGAGAGTTCATGTTCATTGAAGACATTTTCATAAGATGGCTCTGGCAGTTTAAAACCAGCATTGAATCTTTGCAACTGCACAATGGCAATTAGTTTTAAGAAATTAGGTACGTTTGTTTGCTTGTGACTGGATAAGGCTGAGTTTTGTTTGTCTGTTTTGCAATGCTCGTTTAAAACAATGAGAAATAAGCAGGACATTTCTCATTAGAAAATTGGAGCTTCATCCATCCTGGACATTTTTTCAGATTATTCTGATGGCTTTACAGGTCTATATCAAGGAGGGAGATGTCTCATTTCCTTTTTTTAATGTAGCCAGATACATTCACATAAAATAAAATCATAGATATGCATGTCTGCTTGTAAGAAATTTATGTATTATTTTATGTATCGGGTATGTAAAGGAATGTTTGCATCACCATTCATATCAGGGAAGTGATTATTTTTGTTCTCAGCACTGTAGTCATCTTTTGAGGAATTTAGGAGAGAAAAATGGAGCTAGTGCAAGTGTATTTTGATAGTGATAAGACCATCAGGTACAATTACTTGTTACGGTTTCAGATGACCCCCTTTCCAAATAAATATCAAATGAATCCTGGCAATCAATGGGGTGATGGACGTCACAGTCAGATTGTCCTCATGTCCATTCAGATTAATAGATTTCTTTTGCATCTTGCTGAAATGCTTTAAAATTGGATAGCCATGTAAATAGATTAAATACAGTAAATATGTAGAATTTATTGATTTATGCACATCACATTCCAAATAGCTGTCCATCTCAAGCGTAAAATAGTGTTTGAAAAGGAATAGCTAGTTCTGAATTGGAACAGTCTTCCAAATGCTGCAAAGGAGCATCCAAGAGTCAATGTGATTAAAGCAAAGAGTTAATGACTTATTTTTTCCTTCACTGCCAAGCTGAGCTTATCAGCAGTCATGCCCCAAAGGCAATTCCTATCAGGGTTCTCTGTCAATTCAACACTGGAGACCCATATTAATTAAGACAATACACAAACGTTCCTGTGTTATCACTGAAAACAGCAAAGTGGAGACATGACTCAAGCAAGGACTTGAGTCCTTTGGCCAGGAAAGTGCATATGGCCACAGAAATACAATAAAGTCATGGAGGGTATGTAAAAATGTACAGGATGTTTGTAAGAAATTAATACGTTTCTCTTTTGTGTTCTCTTTGTTCCTCTTGATCTTCT
>JANHZU010006584.1:40267-56863 GCA_032468055.1 Acrochordus granulatus | reverse complement strand
ATCATTATTTCATGTATTTTATATGTGGGAAATTTGGATTTGAAAATTAAAATTTTCCTAGAGAATTCATGACTGGGGTAATATTTGAACCAGAGAATTCTGACTTACAGCTTATTTCATTATGCCTATTCTAATTCCTCCATAGCTAAATTTCCTGTCTCAAATATATCTAAGCATGTAAATAAATTCTGGACTTATAATCTGCCAAGAAGAAACTAATCAAATAATCATTGCAGTTTGCCAATGCAAGTACTCCAAAGAACTTGGAAATAAGATGTTTATATTTGCCAATCAGCAAGTGCCCTCCCTAGGATAAGAATTAGCTGTTGTGACCATAGCATATTAATTAGCCATGTGACCATATCATACCTGGAAGCTGCCAAATAGAACTTTGCTACTTGTCACACAATTTTGTAATCTTTTTGCAAGAAATTCTTAAAGTTTAGAAAACTTAGAAAAATTTGTATTAAGGAATATTGCGATTTATAGATAGAGCAAGCAGTATAGGCAAACATGAGCTATTTCTGCTGCATTTTCCTTGCAGCAGTACTTGCATTGTTGAATGTTCTTTTTTTAAAATATGAAATCTGCTTTAGATATTTATCTCTAATAATAATTTTGATAACTGCAATATGTTCTGTAAACTTCCAAATCTTTTACAGACCTTTAAAGATAGTGATGATCAAAAATATTCTTTTAATGATAGAAATTATTAAATTCAGAAAAAAGTCAAAAATACAATCCAGAGATTACATTTCCAATGCTATTAAAGACCTATTAAAATGAAGACGAGAGCTAATTTGGCATATTGGTTAAAGGCTGAAAATTGAAATACTGTGACTTTCAACTGGATGAACTTAGTTAATCACTGTCTCTCAGTCTTAGGAAAAGAGGGCAATTGCAAACCATTTCTAAAATTTTGCCAAGAAAACTTTAAGGACCCATCTCAGCAGTTGCTAAGAGTCAATAATGACTTGAAGGTATAAAAGATAAAATGTGAAAGAGATGGGATTTTGATGGGAAAGGAATTCCAAGTCACCCTGATTGATCTATTCTTCCTAAAATGACAGTTAAGAGTTCCTGAAATTGTGTTGTACAAGATATTGTTTGCGCTTCTTCCTTCTAAGACTATTTTTCTTCATTGGCCTTATGTCCAATTTTGTACAATCTGTTTTTTCCTTCTATTCCAAATGATTTTTTTAATTTGGTTCTTTAAGTCACATGATTTCATTTCTAACATCAAATCGAGATAAATATTTTTTAATCAAGCTTTTCACGGAATATTTATATTTCTTTCTATTGGCTTCAATAGGCTATTTTCTAATTTCAGTACATTGATTGCTTAGTAAAATAATAAAATAGTTTTGTTGAAATTTAAGGACATGTAAAGTAGTAACTGATTTCTTTTTGTATGCATATATAATATTTATTGGAAGTTTTAAAAAGGAAGATAAAAATTTATACAAAGTAATCCACAAAGGATTCAGATGAATAGAAATCCAGAGATGTGAAAGTTCTGTATACCATAGCAAGTTTCTCAACTTCTTTTCAGGCAGTTACCAATGTAATCTTGTTTTGTCCCAGTACAATGCAGATAGGAGGTTTGTGGATTCAACATCAATAAACAAATTAATGAGGTAAAAGCTAAAATAATTTATTATTTTATTAATAATTTATTATTAAAGTACAGTGAAACAAAGAAACAAAACTTTAACTACAAAGCATAATAAAAATTAGATACAAGTTCAGAGAGGGCAATAATAAAAGATACACATACAAAGAAGGCAATAAAACTATTTTTAGTTTTAATATTTAATAAATGAATGTACGTACAAAAAAACATCTCTTCACTATTAATGTATGGGTGACTATGCTCATATGCAGTTTGGCCTTTAAGCAATATCACCACAAGACCTGATGACAAGGCAACTAAAAACATATTTTTTCAGTTTACCTATTTTCCTTCTACTCAGCTGACCTTTTACTTTCTTATACCATGCATTCTCTTCCAGTAACTGGGAATTCTCCCCATGATTTCCAACAGAATGCCTCTGTTTAAGCTTCCAAATTGTGCATCTCCTTCATGAATATAATTATATGTTTGGGCAAATGTTCATTTGCAATGTCTGGACAGTACTGAGGCAATGATGTCATAAGAGCTGCTTTGCAGAGTGAGATGGACGGAATAATAAATAAATAGCAGCCATGATGTCCTCATATGCATGTCATCATTTCCCCCTTTCTTTTCCCATGGATTCTCATATAATAGGACCAGGCAATTGGAAATGCAACCAAAGAGTGAACTATATGCCCCCACCGAGCAGTAAATATGGAAAAGCATCTGAACTGATCTATTGAGTAAGAATATCCAAAGCATAAACAGCAAGGAAAGCAGAGGCATGCATTCTATACTTTAAATAGTTTGCGTACTTTTTGTGCACTGAGAAAATTTTTTTTCTTACTAATAACTTTCTTTGGATTATGTTGTATACTCTGGCATTATGGAATGATAAAAGATATTGCAGTACATTTTGCCTACAAACACCAGAATAGAATAAAAATATTTTATATTCATGAACATTGAACATATTTATAACAATTTTTGTATCTTTAACCTTGTTGCCACCTAATTTCTTTCAAGGGCAGAGGTACATATTATGCTTGATTATGAGTGGCTATCAAATTTACATTTTAGTTCTCACAGAACTTTTGATTACCATACAGTATCATAATGTATCACCTAGAGATTTCATGGCTCAGTGCAGCTTTGAATTTATTTATCTCCCAACACTCTTATCTATTATTTCCATGTATTTCAGCTAGTTAGTTTCTGTAATTCTGCAGGTACCTTTATCACCACCTTATACGGATCTTAATAATTTAAATCAGATGAAACTCTCTGAAGAACACCTACCTTATGTAACAGATCTGTATTGGTTTCTCTACTTTATGTTTGATATAAAGCTGAGAGAATCCCGAAACAGAAATGCTCAAAACAGTAAAAATCTTCTCTAAGTATTTTCTACATATTTTCTAGGAAGCTGTTTTTAAACTAGTTTGGCAATTATAGGGTCTGATAGGTGAAGTTGTTCTGCTAGGAGGCTGCCCTTCACACAAGAATGCTCTCAGGCCTATTCCATGTAGGATAAAACAGCAGAGTGGTTATAACACGCTAGTTAAAGGTTTTTTGTTATTCTTTTGTTTAGTATTTTATTTATTTATTTATCATATTTCTATGCCACCACTTTCCGAAGACTCTTGGCGGCTTACATAGGTTAGTGATTATACATTTTTTCTTTTATTTTACTCCGCCCTTCTCGGCTGGCCGGCGATGTTCATTTCCGGGGCGTCCTTGGAGACTCCTGCTCCGCCACCGGGACAGGCGAGTTTTTCATGCCAACTTTGGTGTTCTGTCACACCGAGTCGCTCCTCCGTCGATTTGCAACCAGCAATTTTTCCCTCCAAAGGAGGTCCCCATTAATCTACTTGCATTTTCACGTGCTTTCGAACTGCTGGGTAGGCAGGAGCTGGAGGGAAGTGATGGGAGCTCACCCCATCATGCGGAGCTTGCAGATCAAGCCAGCCAGAGTGCCAGCCATTTCTGGTTGACATAACTGGCGGCACTAAGCCACTGCACCACCGCACCTCTATTTTGGAGATTCTATGCTTATTCATCAGGAGACTTGGTGTGTAAGCTAACTACAAGGTGGCTCCTGGGGTCTGCAAAATAATAACTTAGTGTAAAAAAGAGTTGTGCATCTAAATGTCAGGGAGAAATCCAGGGATAAACCCACAATAAAAATGTACTTTAATTGGCATTCTTATGTGACAGTTTGATACAAACCTATTTTTTGATCCAAGAAACAAAAGTGCAGAACTTTTGAATTAAAGATTCAATAGTTGGGATTAAATGTTTTTTTTTGACCATACAGAAGGATATTAGCAATCTACATGCACCTATTTTATTGGCTGGGTTAAATTCAAGATGGGAAAGAGAGATTCCCCATACCCAGGTATAATAGCTTGGGCTGAACTGCCAATTAATCCATTGTCTTCTTTCTAAAATGGTTTCCAAATTTCAAAGGTGTGCAAATATTACATCAGTACTGACTCTTTCCATTAACTTGTTGGGAAAAATCCAATGGCAGGAGACTGGTTCCTTGCTAAGTCTTGCTTTCTGCATATGTTATGTTGGAAGAGGTTCTTCAATTAGCACTGCGTCAGCAGGAATCACTCTTTGTAATGATATATCATACTCACTTTGCTTGCAGAACAGCCAACACTATTGCATTTACAACCGGCTATGACATCTTGCAGGTCACATGATTGCATTTTGCAACTTTTTTTTGCCATTTTCTTGCAAAAAGTGCCCACTGGATAAGCTGAGTTTGGACTTAATGGCCACATGAATTGCTTAATGACCACTTGTTTAATGATCATTATAAAAATGGTAAAAAAATTCAATCCGGTCACATGGGCAACTTAATTTATGACCAAAATTCCAGAGTCAATTGTGGTCCTAAGTTGAGATACTTGTATTATTGTATTGCCAAGAAATATTGTTCTGTGTTGCATTTAGTAAATGTAATTCAGTATTGTAATGATCAACATAGGTACTCTGTCAAGATTAAAACACTTCTGAAGCATAAACATACTAATATGAACAATTATATGCCTGTCCTTCTTATGAAACTATTGTGTCACTGCCTGGCCCACTCCAGCTTTCTTTAATAGCTTTCTTCAAAAATAGTAGTGGCGGTTACAATACAATATTCTGTATTGTTCAGATTCTACTTTGGATGTAATTTTTTTTGAGCATTGGGTCTAGAAAATTGCTCCTATTTCTTGCTCTTCTCTAGAAATGCCTGCCATACCAGCTATTTGATTGCCCATGTGCAATTTCTCAAACGAGTATTGCATATAGTTTTACGTATTTGGTGGCAAACGTGTCATAAAAAAGAGATTTTAAGGGAGAGCAAATGCAAATGTCTAATGCTAGGCTGAGAAAGCAATTTGGCCTCATTCTTTCCAGAGACAGCAAAGCTTTTTAATCTTTGCTGAGTAAATGCTCTTTTTTAAAAAAAGAAAGCAAAAAACTTGAATATTACATTTGACATTTGAAGGCATGCTAAATGTTTTGGCTATTATTCTAGTTCCTTTTCCCACAATCAAATAGCCAGAAGGTAGAGAACAAAACTGGTTATTTTCAAAGCACATTTCAATGGAATGAAAAGTTTAGAAACTAATTTTCTGCCTGTTTCTGCTTTTTATATGTGATGCTTTCTGAGAGGTTTAGCAAAAGCACAGTATTGCATACTGGAACCTGACTTGTAATATTTTATTTTTAATCTATATAAATATACTAATCTGCATTTAATCTTAATAGCATTGATTTTTAATATTTTCTCATTGCTTGATAATCTTCTGGTTAAGAAAGACTAGATGATATTTGAACCCTCATTATCAAGCCAGAAATGAATAATCATATTCACTTCATTGCTTTGGTCTTTTAAAGTTATGATCCTTTAAAAAAAGATTCACCAATTATTACTATAGCTAATCAATCCACTGCATATCTTTTAACAGCGTTCTTCTGTTTTAAACTGTACCCCTTCTGCTATGGCTCACCATCTCAGATCACAGCCCCCAAACCATTTGTGAGAACAGCTTCCTACACAGTTTCAGCTTTTTGCCACATGATTTGAGAGTGCAAATACGGAGGATTCACAACAGAATGGCAGGGACACAGCTCCATAGGAAGCCCGTTGCTCTGAACAGCTTGTTCTCTGAAACAGCCTCCACATGGCATTGTTTCTAAGCAGCTACCGTACTGTTGATGGCATGTGTGAATCACATTCGGCTCCAGAAGGGAGATACTATTTGTAATGTGTATATGAGTACATTTATATACACACAGAGTACTAGAGCCAGATTTTATTATTTATCTTTACTCCAAGGAGTGCAAGACATTGGGAATATATCTGGTTTCTCCATCTGATGCCTCACGGAAATCCCGTAATGAGAGTTAAGTGGATAAACCGCGAGAAGATTAAGTTCACTCTGTGGATTTTATAGTTAAGTAGCTTGTTCCTTTAGAAGAACAAGAGATGAATTAATTTCATTCAAATGTTGCTGAATGAAAACCTTCAGAGACCTTCCCTACTGGTCCTGTTGGTTGGACTACCAGGAACTACAGGTCAGCAGAATCAAGCCTGACTTCTGCGACAGCCTAGATGGGTCCATGTTATTTCTTCTTAGCAGAAAAAAATATTTTTTCAGATCAGCCAAGGGCTTCAGGTTGCCTCCAACTAAATATTATAACTCTCTGGCCTTGAAAATCCTCTGATGATATCATACATAGTGAATTATTCCCATCACACAAACTACCCTGAAGTACCTTGATATTATGTGTAAACATAAGCCTCATTTAGATATTCAGAAATATGTATGGAGAATGAGAATAACCACTACCCAAACAATGCAAAGATCTCTTTTCCCCATGTTGATCTGAACAGCAAATTATGGTCTCGATAAAATAGTTAAAATGGTCTGAAATAATAAGACTTTCACATTATTAGTCAAAGATCCGATTAGTCATGTAATAAAGGGAACAACTGGACAGGCATATAAGTAGTTAAGAAGTTCAGATTTTGTTTTCATTATTTGGTTACTCAAAATTTTTGTAACCCAATTCAATTCAGAGATGCTGGGCAGCATATTACAGTGTAAACATCTCAACAAAGCATCATAACAAAAAAGGCCTTTTATCAAGTGCCCCAAGGCTTGCACAGAAGTAGGGAGCTTCTCAGCAGGTTTTCTTGAGTTATTCTCATCATACTGGCAAGTTCACTGCTAGCAAAGTGGTATGTGATATATCTTTATCTATGGCAGAGTTAGGGGCTTTACAGATAATATACAGGGTTATATCCCATTTTACCATAATAAAGTATTTCATGGGCAAAGTAGGAAGGATGCTAGATCTTTCAAGACTAAGGCTTCATTTTTAGATTAAAAAAAGTTCAAAGGAAAAACCTACTACTGCATCTTTTGCCATACAGTAAAGGGGAATTTTGGGGGAAATTCAAAACAGCAGCATGACTCCTGAGCTTATATTTTATTTAATCAGTTTACTGTTCTGAATGAAAATATCAGTCCAGCTGATAATTTCAAACGCTAAACCAGGCCTTGGATGGGACCATCTCCACATTTAGGTCAGAAGCAATAGGTCCCTCTCAAGAATTAGCAATTTGACAAAATCCTGATTCTTATTGCCTCTTAGCTGAGTAATTGAGAAGTCCAAGAACAACAATCGGCCACCAGTTTCCAGTTATAGCTGACATTGTTGAAGACTCTTATGCATGATACACCTCTTAGTATTAAAGGAGGATTTTAATCTTTTAAAATTGCTTACTATTAAAAACAACATAGCTATAATTACAGGGAAGGTAATCTGTTTCTTCTTTATTAACTGTTCCTTGAAATTACACCTAGATGATACAATGGATGTTATACCTTTTGATTATTAAGTAGCAACATTATTTCATTTTTATCTTCTGCATAAACCATAACATTTCTTTTGGTTATTTCATGTTCTGCTTTTTTTCCTGAATTGCTTTTCAACATTTGAGCAACAACTGGAAATAATTGTACGGAATGGTGTTAGAATTTTATTACTAAAGTCACTATCCTTAAACTACAATCCTGGATATGGTTATGCAGGAATTAGTCTCAGCACACTGAATATGACTAATTTCCAACTTTTTCATTTTAGAATTGGGTAGATGGGAGTAGCCATTGCTTCTTTGTTCCCAAATACTGGGTGAAATCTGAAACCTAAAACCTCTAGAAATGATTGAGGCATCTAGTCTATAACCAGTCAGTAGATGTTTTGCTTGTAAATGCACCAATTTGTCTAGAAAAAGAAAAGGAAGCAAAATAATGGAATTCAGTCTCATTTAGCATACTGAAACCAACTTCTGGATAAGTATATACAGGATGGCACTTTAAGGATAATAGGCAACAAGATTCAAAGAAAATTCCATGAAAAGTATTTTCAATTTTTGTTTGCATGTTGAAACTCAGTTCTGAAGGCAATGCCAAGAAATGATATACCAAGATAAGGCTTCTAAGTAAATGGGTGCTTTTGGATTAGCCAACCTATTTTTGTGCTTATTTTATGAATATGAGAGTTCTCCTTTTGTGAACATCCCACAACTTGTTCTCAGAATTGTCCCAAAAAGATTTGCCTACCTCAAGATCCCACAGCTCTTGTGATTAGCATTAGGATAACATATATCAGTACTGTTATATGAGTTGAAAAAAAATTAAGGAAAAGAAACAGCATTGCCTATATCCATTCCTCACTGCATGAACAACACAATGTCCATGACAGCGATGTCAGTAGTTTTCCTTTTAATGACTTCTGTGTCTGCATAAAACTTCAAAGGGCAGCTTTGCTTTGACAAACTTCAAACAAAGCATCCTCTCCCAATTGCTTGCAAAGCTACATCCTCTCCACATTTTTAAGAGTGAAACAAAGTGACCATGTTGTTTATCATTACTGTGCTTTTAGGATTCTTCCACAAAACTTACACGAGAAAATGGAAGAAGTTTTCTTCAATGAATGCCATGAGGAGAAGCTGAGATGAATTTTCTCCCTTCATGAAAAGAATTCCAGGCTGGACAAGTACACCAGACAATGTGCTAAGGTAGGTCCTCCATGGTATGTCCTCCAAATGATGAAGCTTTGGTGCTTAGAGATAGTCCTCAACTTATAACCATTTGAGGTTACAGTGGCACTGACTTATAACCCTTATGATCATTGTAGCATCCCCATGGTCATGTGATTAAAATTTGGCCACTTGCAATCAGTATGTATTTATGATGGTTGCAGCATCCTAGAGTCATGTGATTGCCATTTGCAACCTTCCCAGACACTTCTGATAAGCAAAGTCAAGGGGGGAAGTGAATTCACCACAGTGTGATTTATTTAACAATTACAGTGATTCGCTTAACAATTGTGGCAAAAAAGATTATAAAATTAGATATAATTTACTTAACAACTACCTTACTTTGTAACAGAAATTCTGGTCCCAACTGGTTATAAGGCAAAAGATTAGGGCAATCTTGTAGCAGCCAACTCTGCTGCCCAACCTGGAGACTTCTTTGGTGTGCCATCAAAAGCTTTGACTAGTGAGTGCTTCAGTGGATCTTTAGCATTTGCTGGAGGATCAGGCTTTCTCTGAGTACTAGGGGCCAAAAAGTCTTCCAGGCTGAATGAGTGAAATCAAAATACTTGATGGCATATCCCTCTTATATCAATCTTTCTTCACATCAAGTAATGTTCTGCTTCAATTATTACCTCTATCAGGTAAGTTTTCCTTAAGAAAGAGAGGACTTTGTGGCAGTGCCCCCCAGTTCCGGAGTAATGCTATTTTCAAAGTGCCATCAAAAATGCAAAACAAGCAACAAGAACAAATAACAAGAATATTTGTCACTCTTTAGAATCTACCACTGTCAAAGTGTTTTGCTTACATCTTCATCTTATTGGACTCTTTTTTAATATAATTAAGTGCCAGAAATCTTTGATGATATGGTTTGATTTAAATTTAGTATTATCTTTCCATTTCAGGATTAAATCTTAACATTTAAGTGTTTCAAAGTTCTGTCTGCTGTTCTCTCTGCTGTTTGCCTTTATTTAGAAAAGAGTTAACTGTAGACAGCTGTCTTTCCTTGGGAGAAAATCCAATCACGAGGAACCATTTAATGTGCATTTGAAGAAGCTACTTCTAAAAACTGAATTCAGATTCCATTCTGTTAGTATGCGACGCAATACATTACACCACACTTGAGACAATACAGAGAGCCACAACAAGTCATGAAGTGTGTTGGTGCATGAGAATGCATGACTTCTAGTTCATTACCACCTGATGTTTTGACTCTGCTACTCTGTAGTCAGACTTAATTAGGGGACTCAAGGTGCTGCATTATCTCCTAATGAAGGCCAATTAAGAATAATTAACCTTTGACCTACTTTCCATCCATGATGGACAGTGAGCAGTCCTGAGAAAATGGATTTGAAAAGGGTGAACTTGAACTAGGAGTATGAACAGGTGCTGTTTTGAAGGTGTTAAAGAAGTCATTCCTGACTATAATTTTAATTCCATCCAGTGTTACAGTCCATCTTGACATATTGATTGATAAATGAGAATATATAAGTTGTCACGCAGGCTAAACATTTATAGCAATTTATGCTGAAACATGTACTTTTCTGAAGTTGCAGCTATTGTTCTGTGTTATCAATACAGCATATTGATGTAAACTATTACACTATTAATAAAATATGTATTAGCCATGCATTATATTCACCTTATTTGTAGTTTGGTTGAAGATATATAGACATGCTTTACATTCCAGTAAAGAAAATTAAAGTATGGACATCATCATCATCTTTCCAATCAAAAGTGAGCAGACTGATATTCAGTTTCCTAAATCTAAGATGTAGATATCAACCTTTAGGCAGATTTCAGACTGAAGGAAGCATCAGAATATCCAAAGAACAGAGCATGCCCATTGTAAGATTATCTTTTCAAAATGTATTTGCACAGAAGTTCATGCTCTGTATTTAAGCACCATATGAGAGTGGTGGTGTACTTGTTAATATGCAATTCTTCTAAGAGCAGAATAAAAAAGCATCTGAAATGGTACCGCCTTGCACTATGAATTATCATGTATTTTTTTGAAATCTGTATTGTCTCATGCTTCAATATGTTTTGAAAGGCTAATAATTTTCTGTTGAAGTTTTAGTACATTTTACTCAAATTTATACAAAATATACACAAAAAAATACAGAAATCAGCTAGGGAAGTTTGTGTCAGGGTTCCTATACACTACAGAGATATTACTTTAAACAGCTATGCAAATACACAAAATGATGTGGTATAAAGGACTGTATTTATGAAATGTGCAAGGGTCTAAGAGATTTTCAGTCCTTATTTCTGTGCCCTTGAAATGTCCTAGGCACTCTTATCATGGGACTTTTCACAGAGAGGATTCTTCTTCATCAGTAATTCCTGGAATGCCTATGGGATCACACAAAATTGTATGGTCATTCCAGAAACCACTGTTAAAGCAAACTTCTTTAAAGTTGTGAACAAAAAAAGAGAGAGATGTCTTGGCTATCGTGAGGAAACTAATGAATTTGATATTCTCAATTTGCCCTTCTACCTTTAGATTTTTTTCAAGAATTCCAATAACAGTAAAGTTAATTTTATATTTTACAAATCTAAGCAAAATGTTTTATCAGCCGAGAGCATTGGCTGCATTGTGGATGGAAATCTCTGTTATGTTCTTCCTTATACCCTGCAAAGAACTAAAGTCGATTGGATGAAGGATGTGCCCTCAGAATAATTCTATGTGATACATTAGATAATGAACCTAGCTTTTAATTGTTTAAGATGAAAGGTGGCCTGTAAAATCTATTTGTTTTATTAAAAACCATCAGCTTTTATTTCCAGGATATAAGTTATCTCTTGAAAATCATCAAGCATTAATTACTTTAGTATATGTAGATTAGAAAGGCTTAGTTATGTCCCAATGATAATAATGTATTCAGGCATAAAGAAGAATCTGGATTCTAGGAATGTGAAAAGATTTGAGACCTTTATACAGTTATTCCACAACTATCAATACATTGAATAAAAAAAGCTTTTCATTTAATGCATCTTTTTGATGAGATTTAAATTACCAGGAGCAAAGAGATGATGTCTGATTTTCAGAAGATTTAGGTAGATAAAAATACTTACAAGCATATTTAATTGCAGAAATCAAGCTGTAGTCCTATGGAATGGGAAGAAATGAGAAAAAGGCTGAAGAGTTTTGCCACGTTCTCAAACAGTGGCTCTTTGTGATGGACAGGTTTTAGATTGAGTTCCAGATATCTTCAGAGAAAAGGGTTTCGAACACAAGCTGTGAAATTCTTTGTCAAGGAGCCAGTAAGGTCAAGATAGGATTCACAGTTCCTTATATGATAACAAAAAAAGTTTTACTGGATTTGATCAAAACCCTAGTTAGTTTAGCGTTCTCTTCCCACAAGGGTCAGTCAGATGCCATTGGGAAATAAGAGAAGCAAGGCAGAACTGCAACAACCATTACATTTCTCTGCATCTGTTACTGAGAATCATATTGCTTTTGATGCTTGTTGACGCTCAATTGCATTAGCCATTTGTTCATGCAATATAATTGGAATGCTCCATTGTCTCTTGTTTTGTAACCACTCTACATAATTTGGTGTCATTAGGAAACTTGGCTTTCTCCACTGCTTACTTGTTACTCTAGTTCATTTAGAAGCAAATATAAATTCAATCCCCCAATAAAGATCATGTTGACATTCCTTTGCAGAGAAAATTGTCTGTTCTATTGCCTGCTTTCTGCCAATTATTTATCAATCCTTATTTTCTATGGGTGTTTGAAGGCCCCTGGAAAATCATACTGCCACTTTTCAGCAACAAAAGACTGAAAATAGGTGATGTGCTTCCCTATCAACCTTCATCAGGAAACAGTAGAAAATATGTATGTTAATCCTACAAAAATGACTTATTTTAATATAAATAGTCCAAAAACACATATGGGAGAGATGAGGTCAACGTGCAAATCCATTAAATCATTTTGTCATTTGTGATCCTTCACAATCCCAAAACTCATGTTAAAAATTATCCCATCCTGGACTAAAAATACATTACTAAAGCTATGGAGGTTTGGATCTATCAATGCCCATTTGAGAAGCCTTTTGAGAAATCTAAGAAAAATGCCATTAATTTTTTTTAACTTTCCAGACATCTCATAATTGCTTTCATTTTGTCTCTGGTTGCTGGAAAGCATCAGTTTTTATAGTCCCTGCCTGCAGGCCAAAATAATAACACCAAAATTCAACAGCATACTTCCTGAAGTTTACAAATTAAGGGTGGGGATGTGAGTCAAAAGCTCCTGAAGTCAAATTGTTCCCATTTCCAACCTTACATTTCTCCCAAATTCTGAAAAGTACAGGCATTGAAATAATCTTTAATAAAAATAGGTATTATGCAAGTTAATAACATCTTTGGCTGTTGATGGTAATTATTTCAACAGCCAATGGAAATAAAAGCCATGAAACCCTATTGCAATGCGGCTTTCTTTTTGTCTCATTTCCCAAGTGCAGATTTCAGCTTGGAGATTCTTAACCCAAACAGTAAACTTTTTTGTAAACACATGAGATTTATCTGTGAGATACAAACTGAAATCTCATAAATGTAGTTTGCCAGCACCTTATCTTTGACCTGCAGATTTTACCTATGTCCTCTGTCTCCCTTATAAAAATATCTCCAACAATCCAGGTGCCATTTCTCCACAATCATTTCCCACATGTGCAACCTATTTCTAAGTAGGATGCTGATTTGAGATCAAAACTAATTCTATAATTGGCTCTCTCTTCAAGAGCTATAAGAATTATTAACAACCAACATTTTGTCCCATCTTCAACTTTTATCTTTGCTAGCCTTTCCCAATATAATTTGCAGCCAATTCTGATCTTACCAGCAGATCTCATATGCTTTCAGCGTAGGGTTTGCATTGCTGCAATTTGATTCGCCTCTTCCATCCCCCAATCATTGCTCACAGTTTATCAGTTTGGCCTAGCCAAGAGATGACCAATGATTTTTTTTTGCAAGTCAGAGATTTCCTAGGAAGTACTGTACAGAGACATGGTGAAAGCATTTAAGATCTGCTAACAGATTTGCACAAGCTTGATGGCATATTCTTTCGTATAAGCTCTCCGGGTGTTGAATACAGGCATCCTGATTCACAAAATCAGTTTGCCTTGGCACCAACCCCCATGCATAAGCCCATGTTTTCATAATTTGTATGACCATGTACATTGGACTTATCTGCCATTTTGTACCTGCCCAAAAAGCCAGCCATTATTTTTCACACTTTCTATGGCCTATGGAAAAAGATCAATAAAGTCAATTTTGTGTATGTCTTATGCAACCCAAGAGTTCTCTGTGAATTAACAAGCAACTCTTAATCAACTTTTCACAAAAAGAGATGCAAATATGTTTTAGTGCCCTCTCCATATATACAGTCTATGCATATGTTTCTGAACATTTTTCTGATGGATTGCAAAACATTCCTCCTGACAGACATTGTTGCAAGGGGTAATTAGTTTTTAAAACTATTAACAAATGTATTGTGAAGCCGAGGAATCTTTCAATTCACCATGGTGTCAGAAATGCAGGTGGACTGAAACCTATGGAAACAGCGTGCTAGCAAATCCTTTTAGTGTAATGTAAGTGCTAATTCTGTAGTGAGGAAGGCAGCATGCTAGGAAAGATCACAGCAGCATATTACTAAACTGTAGTTGATTAAATGAAAATTAACCAAGTACTTGAAGATAACATTGCAAGAAGCTCAATGGTGAAACTTATGGTTAAAAGCACAGGATACACAGGCCTCTGAAGAAGGAGAGAAAACAGACAAATAACCCTTTCAGTAGTGATATGGAATCAAAGCTGAGAAAAGTTTACCTGGCAGGATCATAAAACAGTGTGATTGACACGGGCATGCACAATCCAGGAACTGAATGGATTGAGGAAAAATCACTCTTTTAAAGTGCTTCTAACTATGCAGCTAATTTCTCCTCTTCATAGGAGAAGAAGAAAAATCTATCTAACTAGGTTATTGAATACTTGCCTCTAATAATAAATGTTCCTCCTCATATTTTAGCATATGTTTTATGGATGAATTTATGTGGCTCTACCACTCCACTGGTTAATCAGTTTTCTGATTAGGGTTAAGTCCTGATAAGATGCAGTGCACCCAATGCATTGATGATGCAGAGCTTTTTCCCATACTATCCAATTAATAGTATTGGTATAGAGTTGGAACACACCAGTGGGCATATACCTGCTATCCCTTCACACCTTCGATACTCACATGAAAGATTTAAACAAGTATCCCTAATATATGAACTCATCATTAATGCTATAGCCAAGGACTGTAATAATACTGACCAAAATAATCTATTATTCTACTTCTTCATCACTACTAGCTCTCCTCATTCTCACTATCCTATTTATTTCATCTAAATTGAAGATGTTGTATTAGAAACAAAAATACAGTAGGTTTATCCTTATTTCTCTCTGGGAAGACATAAATAATCTGTGTTCTCCATTTCTTTGACACAAATGTTGAAATTGCATTAGGAGATAATATAATGCAGTTTACTGAATCGCAGGGTAAGAGATCCAGAATTTAGTCCATTATAAGTTACTTCAACAAATGCCCAGTTTGATAGACATGTTCAACTACCCCCTGCAAATGATCAGTGTAGAGTATCATAAATATCTTTAACACATATATCTCCTTTTATAGAAATATAAAAGCATGAACATTAAGGTCAAAGGAAAGTACAGAACATTTCCCTTTCATTGTTTCTTAAAAATAATATACTTACTCGGTGTATACAAGCTAATACTAACAAGTCTGTTTCTTCCCTTAAAATAAAATTGTACGTTTGTAGAGGAGAGGGGTGGACTGTCTTTTTAGAAATAATAGTTGCAAGCAAAGTATGTCTCCTTTCACTCTGAATTTTTCAGTTTAGTTTTAGAAGATTGGATTGTTTGAAAATCTGAAGAAATCAATGTTCCAGCAGTGCAGACTTCCCGTTGAAGGAGTACTAAGAAGAAAATGCCATTGGCTGTGTTACAGTGGTCACAAATAATTGGCTTGAAAAAATCATTCTCCGTAAACCATTTCCAAAAACAGACCCATTAAAAGTGAGTGATGGAAAAAAGGGGGTGTTATATGGATCAGCAAGCTGAAGAGGGTTAGCAGAGTGCTATTTTCAGTAGTAATTGCTGTTTTATTCTCCTCTTCCTCTTCTTTTTCTTCAGTCCCAAAATATCTCAACCATTTCACAATCTGGGCTCATTTATTTTAGGCCTTTATAATCCTATCCAGATATATCTTGTGAAACTGTTATAAAGTATGTGATGCATGGATGAAAATGGCCATACACTGATGCAACACAAAAAATTCAAACCCTTGAATTATATTCTTCCTCTTGTACTGTTTTTCTTTAGCAGAACATGACTGCTGTAGTAATCCTACAAACTGAAGAAAAAGTGTTGATTTGAACAACAGTATTAGCACTATGGTACAATTTCAAAAATAAGCATAAAGATAATTTCAAGAATAAAAAACCAGCATTTTTTATATCCCGTTCTTTGTTCTGGATATTATATTTTATTTAGCATTTACCTTTCTGAACAGTGTCTGTCTCCTCTAACATTGAATGTTTCCATTCTAGTTAATTGAAGTTTGATTTTTCTTACCTCTTACAAGATTAATTCCAATGGAAAGACTGAAGCCTCTAGGCATGCATTTTTATGCGTCGTGGTCAGGAGGGTACACTCTCAAATTATTTCTATTTTTCATATTTTAATTGCCAGAAAGGGTGCAAAGTTTTTGGCAGTCTCTTAGGGGAATCGCAACAAAGTTTAAAAAACAGGCATCTGGACTGGATTTTTTTTTCTCAAGTCGAAGACGTTTCGCCTTTAATCC
>JANHZU010006584.1:12976-30970 GCA_032468055.1 Acrochordus granulatus | reverse complement strand
GATAGAAAGACAGATATAATAAACACTATACTGTATTATAAATACATAACCAATTGATGCAGGGATAGGTATGGACTGATTTACTAGTGTCTTATCCAAAGAGGCCCCAATTGTCCTCTGCCACATTTATCAAAGTAGGATCTCTCCCCACCTGCACAAATTAAGGAGCAATTGTATCTTGGAAGGTAAGAATGGAACAACAGTTGAAAATGAAGGGATGAGCAAGAAGGGGAAATTGCAAAAGACATCACTTCTAAAAAGTATGGGTGCCTGTGAAAACCAGTTCTTGCTTGGGTAACCTGCTTACAATATCTGGTGAATTTGACTCTTTCTCTTTTTTCTCCTCTTTAAATTGGAAAAAAATAATTAAACTAACCTCTTCCCTCATCTCCATCTTTTCTTCTTCTTCCTCTTCCCCTTCTCCTTTTTGCAGCTTCTCTTAGACTGAACAAATGGGATTTGTGCTTACTCTTTCTCTGTCTCACTGTGTCATCTGTGTGCAAAGGAATGGTGGTACATGTAAATAAAGTAAGGTAGTAAATAGAGCCTCTTACTTGCCAGGTGATTCGTTTTAATAAGCATTTAAAAACTCATTAAATTTCACTGGACCTTTTTTGCTACTGCTCCTACATATTTGAGGGTTTGGCTTCTGAATGGTAAGCACATACTGTATGCTTCTATTCTGTACGCATACACAAACATGTAAGGTGCATAGTTAGAGGGGGGAGGGGTTTCAGCTAGAATTGGCAATTCTAGAAATTCGCAGAGCACAGGACTTTTATCTGTGATGATATTTTAGTTCTCTGTCTAGACCTCCTTGGCAGGAAGGTCTCAAGAATGCATAGTTGTCTTCCCGGAGAGCCAGTGTGGCGTTTCAGTTCGCCTTCCGTCGTCTTTCAGCAGGTCCTCAATAGAGCTTTGAGCACTAAGGAGCTTAAGTGGATTGATAGAAAGGCTCGCATCACATGCTCTGACTTTTGCTAGCATAAGAATTTTGTGCAAAAATAAAGCAAGGGGCTTTATTTTGTGGTGGTTTTTATTGCTCTCTTACCATAGCATTTTATTATAGGTAGATAAAAATGTGATCACCCATAATGATAATAATTGCTATAGATGCTTTTCTTAAAAGATGCCAAAAGGTTTTTTATGTAGCACACCTGACTCTAATTATTTTAACAAGTCTTGAATGCAGTTTCAAAGCATATTGACCATAGGCATATTTCAGAAACTGTGGGGGCAACTGAGCAGAATTTCTTTTAAAAAAGTCCCTTGAAAGAACTACAGATGATGTCTCTTGTAAAGCTCACTCTAGACTCCAGAGCATAACACAGCCGTTCTTTCTTCAACATCCAAGCCAAATATATTGATGTGGGCGAGAAGAGAATTAAACCAATTACCCAACCTTTATTCAAAATATACTTTTTTTATTTTTGTGTAACAGCACATGCCATTTTATGCAAAGTCAGTCTATACTAATTTGAACTGTTACAGTATAAGCCTTGCTGTGTAAGTTCAACAGCAATGCTTGGTTTATTTCTGCATCAACATTGTTAGCACCTATTGGAACATAAGGCTAGAGGAAAGCTTAATGAGATTCATTGAAAAAATTCAGGGAACCCTGGGAAATCTACTTTCCTGGGGAGGGGAATAGGAATTGCAATACATTCACCATGTAACAACCCCCTTCACCTTCAAAGGAATGCATGGCAATTAAATCATCTATAATTATTATGGGGTTGCAGTGGAGTTAATTATTTTATTATTGCTGTACGTAGAAAAATTTAGATTTTGGCCTCAAATCTTACAAATAAAAAAGGTGTCACATATGGTCATTACTGTATGAATTAATGAAAGTGGCTTTTACCAACTGTCCACACAAAACAGATGAAAATCAGCTGGTCAGGCTATCACTTTGTTATCTTAAAGTGTTTCACATTGAAGGTCTCCATGTGCCTTGGAAGAAATAAAGCAGACATGTCTCAGAAAATTCAGAAAGAACTGAACAAGAGTGAAAAGCTTTGAGCATGGTTTGTAAAATGGAAACCTCGTGGCCCAGACACCTAAACTTCATGACTCTGGATCCCCAGGAGGGACAGCAGCACCCCTGCCAATGGGATGAAAAATAGGCAAATGCCAGCAGGAGACAGGGGATATTCCCGTAATGATCTACAGGGAATTTTACAAATTTCTATCATTTTAATGTCTTCCATCATGGCATTCTTTGCCCGACTGATAAAAAACATAGCAAATCTAATGTCATGTTTGAACAGGTGGTTAAAAAGTGATAGCAAAGCCACTTAATAGACTTTGTGGAAAAGTGGAATACTGTATATGGTTCAATTCTGTAAATTACCCATCTTTGCTTAAAATGTCTTCTACCTGTTCTTTTTTACTTTGTTTTCTTTTTATAGATAGGCTTCAGGGACCGGAGATGTGCAATGAGGAAGTCTACCTTTGTACCTTCATTTTTTAAACTGAGGTATCAATAAAGGTTTAATAGCAAAAAGAAGAAAATCTTTATCAGAGAAACTTAGAAGAATTTTCCATAACTATAACATTAATGTTCAATTCAAAGCAATGAGTACACTTAAGCAAAAAATGAGTACATACCAAAGACAAGACTCCCAAAAACAAACAGATAGATGTCATTTGTGCCATTCAATGTAATGAAATTTGTTCAGAATTTTACATTGGAGAAACGAAGCAGAAATTACGTAGGAGATTTGATCAGCACAGTTTTTAGAGACATCGGCTGTAAATCTACATCTTAGACAGAGAGAACACTCCATCCAAGATTGCAGATTTCAAATTCTTGATAGAGAAACCACCTGGCTTTCAAGAGGGATAAAGAAAGCATATACATTAAGACTTTAAATCCTTCAGTTAACAAGATTGCAATTGCCCCCCATTTACAACCCCATTTTGCCACATATGCAAAACCAACCTTTGGATACAGAAGTGATTAAACTGAAACCTTAAGAACTCTCTCTCTTTATTGCCAATGTCCTGTCTTTTCAGCTTGTTACATGAGAACTTGGGTATTGGGTTTCACAGTCTCCTACCCCCCTTTTGAGAAATGTGTTCATACATTTCATATTGTTTTTCTTTTGTATGAGACTGAAGAAGACTCTTGGATTGGAGTTGAAACATTTCTCTGTAACATCTAAAAATAAAAAGTCCAGTTGCTTTTTTAAAATTGGCGTGGGATTTATTTTTTTGCAATTTTGCTAAAAGACGTGATTTGAATTAATTATATACATAGTCACATCCTAAGGTAAGGTTTATCTCTTGTTTAGAGTACAAGATTTTTCGTTAAAGGAAAAACACTTTTCCTTAGAATCATGCTGACAAATACTTATTGACCAAGTCAATTTATTAATTCATACAATAACAAGATTATCTTTATCTTAGAATATTTTGAATTACTGTCATTGATATATATAGCAGGATACCAACTCTGAATTATCTTTCTTTTGAAATCTTCTTAAACTTAGGGAAAAACAATTCTGTTTTTTATATATTCTGAGGATATACTGTATAAAAAAACTCTTGGACGAGTTTTGCTGCAATGATAAAAAATTCACATATATAGATACTATAGTTTTAAAGCAAAGCTCAACATCATGAAAGTATGAGTTCTCTTTGATGATAACATTGTGCTACAACTCAACTTTGCAGTACTTTTAATAAGAAAGAGGCAATTTGTAAACAGAAAGATGTATCAATAGTGCCTTCTGAACTAAAGGAAGTATAGAAGAGCATGATCTCCCCTATGTTATGTATATTTCACAAGATTCCCTTTCATTGAACTCATCTAATTTTATATTCAGAAACTGTATTCTTATCACACAACAGATCATGAAGACTTGACCTCTGAAGATGGGTAGATGATACTGAACACTGAATATTGGCTTCCTACTTGCTTTAATGTTTCAAGTTAACACTTTCTAAACGATTTTCTGTATTATCACATGGGGAAACACAATGGAGTATCCATATGGGTTAGGCAGACAGAAATAAACAAAGCAAACAAACAAAAGAACAAGCAAACAGCTAAGGAGACAACCCCTCCATAGAAGAAACTGCTCCCTAGTGAGGACAGAGCAGGTCTCAGGGCTTTTACTCATTTGCAACCAACCATGGCTTACATATGGAGAGACCTCATTTTATTTCCACACCTTCATAAGAACAGCTTCATTTCATACCCAGAAGATGAGGCAGCCTTAAGTGTTAAAGTGAGATCTTTTATGTTATTTCAATACTGTCCACTGATAGTTTCCAAAAATGTTTAGGTTTTGTACACCATAGCCTTGGAAGAAAGTTGTGCTACTATAGAGGAAAAAGGATAGGGACTGACACTGGGATAACAAATTTCAGACAAACAGAACTTATTGTTGGCTGAAGGTTGTATGAAGAACACTTCTGCTAAGCAGTGGGGAAAGACTGTAAGATTGGTGAGGATAATTTGGAAAAAAAAATGGGAAAGGGGGAAGGGGTTAAATATTCTGCTTGGAGGAAATGGCTGGCTCACATATTTAACAGGCAAATGGGAAACTTTAGCATTTTGTTAGAGCCTCCCTTTGTATGCTTCCCATTGATTATATCCATTCCAATTAACAGACTAGATTAGGATTAGATTACATTAGAAAACACCAACCATTAATGTATATTGCCAATTCACATCTTTGATCATATCATTCAAATGGGTTTAGAGTTTTTAGTGTTGTGGTAACTCTGTGTAGCTTACATGCTAAACTGAGACTGTTAATCCAAAGACATATTGCCAAGAAATTTATATCTGAAACCAGAGCCTAGAAAATCAGAAGCAAGCTCAGCACTTTTGAGGTGATAGGTATACTCTGCAGGAAACACCATCTAATATTCTTAGCTATGGAGCTAGTGGCTACAAGAGAGTCAATTCGGTGAAGTGGTTAAAGCATTCAGCCAAGATTAGGAAAGCCTATCTTCAACCAGGGACATTTACTAGGTGATCTGTAGCTGGTCTCTCTTTCTCTTTTTCAACCTTATGAAGGTTGTTGTTGAGTATTAAAATGGGAAGAGGGAGTGCCATGTATAATGCACTGAGTTGCCTATAAAAATGGAATGATACTTTTGAAAGAGCATTTTTGAGACAGTTTTTTATATTTATATAATATAAGTATTATATTTGGCAGAATTAACGTGTGCTAAATTATCCATCCAATTAGCCTCAAAAATTTGTGAATCTTTGAAGCTTTCCCCACAGTTTAGAGGCAGACATTTTTACAAATATTATGTGCTCAGAATAGGTTCTGCCTTGCATTCTTCAGAGTCAGACCTAAGTAAAGGACATGTCACAAGAAACATAAGAAATGGAAAACAACCAGTGTTGGCAGCAGCACACCCGAAGATATGGGAACTATAGCAATATTTTTGTCATATCATACTATTGTTTTTTAAAAAATATTTTCAGATAGGACAGTTTTTAGAGAGGAAAATTAAAAAATTCCATAACCACTTTATGTGACTACATTATCTTACTGAATAAACAGTTATTGCATTTTATTATAGCTTGATATAATACTCAGTGCCTTCTTTTTTTTATCTATTTCTTCCTCTTTTCTCTCTTCCCTCTTCTCTTGCCATCTTCAGTTTCACTTTAAGTAGGCCAGCATTTAAGTGAACAAGATAATTTAAAATTGCCCTTTACAATTGCCATGATTTTTCTTCATCAGTTATTCTTTAATATCTAATAGCACATGTAAATTGCTTATCTTTCAAAATCATTATTTTGAAAGAACATAAAATTAAAGTAGTATTATATATGACAAGAATGGACCCTAAGGATTATTTCATATTCCAGCCCTGGGAAAAAAATGTTGAGATTCCAGAGTGATATGTTTTCAGTTCTGGAAATATATTGTTCCATCAGGCTGGCTCTTTTCACGCATTCTATTTGTTGATGAGAGCTTCCAAGATCACTGCCCCAGTGGTTCTTCCATTTAAAATATCTTTGAGCAACCCACTTCTCCAGCCTAATCCTAGAATTCCTTTCCTACACCATGCCTACCCCACTTTCCTCTGGGCCTCATGCTGCCAATAATCACCCCAGTCCTTCCAACCACCCCAGGCTACATTCAGCAAAGAAAATTGCATTCTCTTCTTCCTCATTCTGCTTCTTGCCAGCTAACAGCCCACAGTCACACTCTAAAAACAGAGTGGTAAACCAGGTGGCCAAGCAGTCTACACCATGGATGCCTCAGTATATCATTTTAAACCATCTCCCTGTCTCAGCCATACTGCTGTTTGCAATATCCAGGTCCTCCCCATCCTACAGCACCTCATCACTGCTCTGACCTCCGCATTTTAGGCAGATATTTAACAGAGAAGCCAGTCTACCTATATTGGCTGATGCAGGAGAAATCATATATGCAGTGTCAGTGTGATCAGGATTACAGCCAAAGGCAATAAACTGACTGCTAGTTCGCTATGTTACCCTTCAACATTTGCAAATGAAAATCGGGACAGGCTGGTAATTCCTCAATTTCATACCCTGGATTATGTGTGTGCCCTTTGCCCCACACTTACATATTGCTGAGGGCTCTGCTTTGCCTAAGTATATTGTATTTGTTGACTCTGCAACTGGTGTTCCCCAAATTGAAAGCAGACCTTTTTTTTAAACAAAAAGTTCTTTCAGCCAGAGATCAGTATGAAAAATGCATCTACAGCAACGTCTTATCCGCACTTGATAATATATCCCAATCTCTGTGGCTCAGTAAAGGGGCAGGTGCTGACTGAATGGCGGTCTCGAGTTCATGTACCTGCATAGACAACAGACAAGTTACTCTAGCCTCCTAGAGCTTCCTTATGAGGACTCAAAGAAGCAGTGACTGATAAACAGTCCTGGCAAAATCATGCTGATGGGGTAGAAAGAGACTAAACAATTACAACAGAGCCTTTATTTAGCCTTGGCCTTCTAAATAAAAGGGGAAAACCTGCCGTCTGTCACTCTACCACATACCTAATGGTGAAAGAGAAGGCAGGAGAGCCTTTTGGGTCAAACCATGAGTGAAATATGTGCAAACAGTGATGGACCTTGCAACAACAAGCACTGAATGCAGTTTCTGAATCTGAATCACTAATCATGTCCAGCTTATGTGACAATAAAGAGGAATAGACACAATCAGAATCAAGTGGGCCTACTTGATATATGTAAAGCATATGTTATATTTGTTTCTGACAGACTAAGATATTTCTCTTTACACGATTAACATAGTTTGAGGGGAAGAGTGGGTCTATCATTGGCCCATTTGTCCCCATCAGGCTTGGTATTGGCAGCACCATCCATATCCTGGTGGACCCAGCCACAGAAAAGAACCTGCCCTATATACAGAGCACTTCACAATTTTTACTTATGGGATGTGGAAAAGCCACAAGAGTGAGAAAGGGCCATTGGGTACAGATAAGGAGATTAGTTGAGGAGGATTGGTACTTGGCCTTCCCAAAATGGGTGGCCTGAAACACTAATTAACTACCAAGCCAGGGGTGGGAAACCTTTTCTCCCATAGAGGCCACACTTCTTTACAGAAGAAGTGGGCTGAAGAAGACAGTAGCATTTTCTGATAGCCCCCCAACTCATTCTATACAGATCCCTTGCAGAGAGGTCTTCCAATAAAGTGAAGGATCACACTGAAATTTGTTCAAGGTTGCCCTTTCATGCTAATTCCTATTCTAAACACAAGCCTCACGTTCTAACCTCGAAATCAGTGTATGATAAGAATTGAGGTAATTAAAATTGCTCATATTCAAAACATGTTTTTCAGGGTCATGAATTTTAGGCTGAGTCTTGCCAGGGTAGTCTGTTCCCTGTATGCTGATGACCGGGGAGGAATAAGCAGGAGAATGTACTACTATGTCAGCATAGTATTCAACTCAGCCATCATATTTCCTATGTTCTTCACACAGCAAAGTAATAATTTAAATTAACGATTTTGCAAACATCTACAGAAATCTTAGCTGAAAGCCTTTAGGATGCCAGAATCTGGAAGGAGTTATTTTCTTTCTTTTCTTCCTTCCTTGCTTGCTAACCACTGCCACCGCCACCAAGACAGACACTCACAGATTTTGATTAAATGCTAACACTTGTGAGAATCATCAATATAAAGGATGAAAAATGCAAGCCAGCTTTGCAGAAATTCATTAAGCATTGTACCATAGATGATTGCAGGTGCACGTTAATGAATTACATGACTATCGAAATGCAATTAAATGCAGCTGCATATGTTTACAAAACTACAGAACCAAATTACAGGTATCGCTGGCACCCATAATTCATCCATAATTGACAATTTTCATATTACTGAAATAAGGAATCAAGTCATGCAGATGATTACTGTATTTGCCTTTCAGCACTGGAGACTTGGAGGCTCATTTCTTATGCAGCACCATAAATGAAATAAATTGCAGGCTTCCAGGTTAGGATTGATGGGAAAGTAAATGTTCCATTGAAAGTCAGATTCAGCATCCTTCCACCGCCAACCCCAAAGGGGTATGGTTAAAAAGTGCTCATCCCTAACCACTATTCAATCACATCCATATCATTCACTTCTTATACAATGGGTAGAATCCAGGCACTCCAATCGATTTTCAAGCCATTTTTAGGACACAATAAACCCAACTCTCTTCTCTTTCCCTTTTTCTTCCCCAACCTGCAGGTTGATAACATTTTAGGAGTTCAGTACAGCTAGTCCTCAGCTTATGACTGGTCACTTAGCAACCATTCAAAGTTATGACAGACCAAAAGCTAGTTACATTCTGAAGTTATTGTTGCTACAATGTCCCTATGGTCATTCGCCCTTACAACTAACTGCAGGAATATGGCAGAGTCACCCCCTCTATATCCCCCATTACCCTCCATCAGGTCCTTGCTGGCCTTGGGCTGCTTTTCATCCCACTAGGGGGTATGGTCTCTTCCCCACTTCCCATAAATCCATTGCACACTTACCTTTTGAAGATCTCGGGACTTCCAGGGAAGAGGATGTGCAGCCGGGTGGAGTGGAAAGCAGGTTGAAACCTGCAGGGACCAGAGGGGAGGAAAGGCTTGTGGAGACCTGGAGGAAAAAAGCCTGAAGTCCCAGAGGGAGGGAAAAGCAGAACCAGAGGCTGTGTGGACTCTGAAGGATGGGAAGTGGAGTGCACATTGTCTGGGGGGTAGGGAGGCCTTGGGAGGGAGGACTGGAGCAGGTGGGCCTTGGCCTATGTTAGGCCTTCCAGGGTCTACCCTACTCAAGGCACCCTACGCTTCACTTAATGACTGCATCAAGGAAAGCAGATGGCTGGCCAAGGTAGAGCTGAGAGGTAGGAAGAGAGATGGGGAATAAGCATTTCCAGTCAAATGCAAGGAATGTAAAATTAATCCCATAGAAGGGCATTGAGCAGGGGTGGGGTGGGATTTCTGAAGATTCCATAGCAACTTAAGTTTGGGCTGTTATCAACATGCCAGCTGGGACCTCCTGTCATCTCACTGCAAATGCCAGAGGGTTGTATTTGAGAGCAGACAGATACCCTCTCCCCATATTAGGGCTCATTAACCAATAAATGGATTGAGCATGAATAGGACATGCGCTGCATTTGTTCAATCCAGCATCCATTCCAAGGTCAACCAAGCGGATTCAGCCTTCCCTGTCTAGCCTGGCTTTGTATGAAAAGAAGTTTCCCCTCCTTTGCCCATGTGGATTCACTTCATCTTCTGAAATAGAAGTAGGACTCACTCACTTTGTGTGTTTGTTTTAAAAGATTACTTTGCCTTTCCATTTTTAAAAAAAAGTTAAATCAGGATGGATGAATCACTGGATGATTTTGCACAGGAGGACGTAGTGAAGGTTGGATGCCAAGAAAGGAAGGATGTTCAGGCCTGCTGCAGTCCAATCAGCATAACCATGGATGATTTGATGACCACCAAACCCTCCTGTTTCCTCATTCTTTTGGATGAGGAATTTGAACTACCACCAACACTGTGTTTTTTCCACTCTCTTTTTGTTTCAAATCAGGACAGCAGCCTTGAAAATCAAACAAGATTCAATTCCCTACACTGTGCAGGATTAAGCTGCTCTCAGACCATCGTGAGATGGATGAAGAATTTAGTTTCATTTTTACTTTTGTCCTGAGGATTCCCTCCTATTCCATTTTTCTGAGAAGAAACAATGACTTTGGGTTGTGCTTAGCAATTCTGTTGGACACTGATAGAAAACAACCAGCCCTTATCCTCAACTGCCAAGGGGAAAAGAAAATAAATTGCTGCCTTTAATTAAGGTTCCTACATCCTAGAAGTAGGAGGTTTTACCAACTCGACTGAGTTTCCAAATGACAGAATACAAATCTGTTAGTACAGATGGTTTTGGCTGATGGCAGCCTATCTGTGATGCTAAGGAAACCAGCCATGTCTTTTGCCCCGGTGCATAAAGAAAAAAGTAACCTTCTGCAGTCATATTTCACCACTGACAGGTCCCATGTCTCAGGTTTAAAAAAAGGAAACACTCATCTATCCTAATATTCTAGCCTTACTAAATAATAAAATCAATCTTTACATTGCTGCAAAGATCATCCATATTATTCCCCCCTATCTATATAGATAACTTGCATTCTCTTTCCATTCCCATTAACATATTTAATAGCTGGACATGCAATGTGCTTGTAAACAGCTCCATTTGGTGTAGAAGTTTTTAGAGGGCTCTTTGTCTTCATTACTGTATGTAAGAGAAAGAGGCAGGATGTACTCACTGCTGCCATTTTTCAAGGCTGACAACACACATGTGTATGCTATACTATGAATTCAAGGCACATTCAAATGAGCATGCACATGCAGTACTGTGTAAAAATCTAAAGCCAACACCTGCTTTGTTTTAGCAAAATGTTAATGACCAGCCACAATTATTTTTAGGTCTCTGTATTAATATTCAAACAGAAAAAAAAAACAATTTTCAGAACAAAATGGCTTCTTCAGGCAAAAGTCAGTATTAAATAGTCAGTATTTAGTATAAAGTGGCAAGTATTTAGTATTTAAATACTAAATACTTGCCACTTTAGCCTATGGAAGCTGTTTTTTTCTGCTTTATTTTTCCTGTTTTGAATACTGCATACAAATTTCCTGTATTTTCTGGTTATATTCTAATAAAAAGACTGAGACATAATTATGTATGGTCATTATAATATTGATAAAACAACAAATCTAATGGTGGCCTAAGACTTTTGCACAGTACTGTATCTGTATAGAACAGTATATGCACACATTGAACTTTCACGTTACAAGTCATCAAGCTTTTCATATTTCTTCTGTTTCCTTACAGTGTCATTAATGGTGAAAAGGGAACGCTTAATACTTCAATACTTAATGCTTAATACATATCTTGTTGATATCCACAAATACTAGAAGGGAAGATCAACAGACAATATTTCAACAATTTCTCGAATGAGAACATATCAGATTCCCTGCAGACATTTCTGCTCTATAGACAAGAGCTACTGAGAATGCAGACACAGGGAATGTTGTATTCAGGGTGGGATTTGTGTATACGCCGCATCAAAGTTTTAGTTGTCTCATTGACTTCATGGATGCAGTATATTCCGCCATATAATGGCTCTTAAATAAACTCCCTCCATTGAAAAAGACGGTATGTGAAACAATGTACTGCTCTGCCTCTAATCAATTGATCTGTCTTCCTCTTTTATGAGGGGGCGCAGTGGCGAGAGCAGTTAAGCCACTACTGAGCTTGTCAGCTGGACGGTCGGCAGCCTGAGTTCGAGACCCAAGCACCGCCGTGCAACAGGGTGAGCTCCTGTTGTCTGGCCCAGCTCCTGCCAACTTGGCAGTTTGAAAGCATGTAAAAATGCAAGTAGATAAGTAGGTACCATCTTGGTGGGAAGATAACAGCATACAGGCACCTTGGTGTATAGTCATGCTGGCCACATGATCACAGAAGTGTCTTCAGATCAACACTGGCTCTTCAGCTAGGAAGTGGAGATGACCCCCGAGAGTCAGCCACCACTGGCAGGGAAAACCTTTATCTTTACCTTCTTTTACACATGCATTGCTTGATGTTTTCTTTAATGCAGGAAAGTAGTTTTTTTCCAAGCCAAGGATACTCTCATGCTTTGAATAATGCACTAGGCACCATACGCCAAAAAAGCAGCCAAACAAAAACTAAGATCCCACTTTAATTAAAATGGATAAATCACAGTTAATACCATATTTACCCAAAAGGAAGATTGAATTTAAGATAACATCTCCCCCTGTTCCTCTAAGAAGATTAGAGAGAGAAAACCAATCTCCTACATGAATATATTCTTAGTAAAATTAGCAAAAACAAAAACAACAAAACCCTCCCACCCATTTTTAAGAGAAATAATTTGTGGGTGGTTAAAGGACTTAAATCTTCATTTCAGTAACTACCATGTCATTGCTTCCAAATACATTTAAATATTTCCCTCTTCTTGACAGATTAAAAAATAAAATTGAACAGAAACTTTTGGAGGAACTCCACACCCCAGGCCTTCTGCAAACATTTGCAGCCCTGAGTCCCTGGATGTGCACCTCACCTCCAATGCATAGACCAGTGTTTCTCAATCTTGACAACTTTGAGATGTGTGGACTTCAATTACCAGACATCCACACATCTTAAAGTTGCCAAGGTTGAGAAACACTGATGTAGAAGACAACCTCTGGGGCTTGGGCCTTACACCCTCTCATCATCTATAGACTACAGAGCTCTGCCAATTGTTCATGCTGTTCAACCTTCAGCTGAGTATTGGCACATCCAGGTAAAAAGTAATCCGGAGATCTTAGGCCTCCCCCCTCCCAGTGTAAGGTTGCTGTTTCTATGCTGATAATATGGCAGTGGGGAAAGACAGCTCCTCAGAAGAAATATTATTTGTTAGAATTATATTCTATATTTTCCTCAGGAGCTACTTCCTCTCATAATCCTTTTCCCTCTCATCTGTTCCTTGCTCCTTACTCTTCTTGCACATTCTCTTATACAACCTCAAATATCCATCTTGTGTACCAAGTTATGGCCTTTTTCTGGATCAGAAGGCCTTGCACATTACTTCATATTTTATATTTTAGTCACTTCCCATTTGGATTATTGCAATGTGCCATGCATGGAGTTGCCCTTAAACAGGGTAACTTAATGGGCAGTCAATTACCCATGTAACAACCGACTTCAAGAGGTAGCCAGTTACTGAATGTGTTTCTGCATGCAACGTAAAGTGCCGGTTAAGTCCACTCATGGTTCAGGGCTTGGATAGTGTTTAGACTGTCTACTTTCAGTGGTTTCTGACATGAAACCATTAAAGTCTGGAAGAAACAGCTCCCTCTGGATCCTATTTTTTATAGAATGTCATCTGCTAGGATCCAGGACTCAGAACTGTATGCTGGTGCTCCAATTTTTATCTGCTGGTGCTCCAAATAAAACTCTGACTCTCCTGGCCTTTTGTAAAACTGCTGAGGTCTGGCTTTTTTCAGGGCAGTGGGGGGTGCTTTGGGCTTTTAGGGGTGAGCTTGTTTTGTTCCTTCCTGAGAGTTGGATGCTATATATAGAGGTTACTTCTCAGTGTGGAGGATTTTGTTGTTGGGGATCCAGATTGTTCTTAGGAATATTTTTAGATTGTTTTAATTTTATATTTGGTGGTAGATATTCTCATGGTTAGGTCTAATGGGAGTGACATACATGCTTAGTTACAGAAACAAATAAATCAACCTGATCCAGTATTTTTCTACTTCTCCTCCTTTCTAAAACGTAATCTATCCTCTTCCTTTTTTCATCATCGTCATCTTTTAAAGGCCATTGTTCCAAAACATCCCTTAAAACAGAAATAACATCTCACCACCTAAACTAGCTGAGTATCATGAACCACACACACACACACGTGTACATGTACGTATTCAGAACAGTTATCAGTATGCAGCACAGAACATGCTACATGAGAATTTTTTTTAATTCTACTTGCAGTGAATAAGAGGAAAGGTATGCTTAAGAAAGAAATTATGTTAAAACCTACAGATGGACACAAAAGAGGCAGATGCCCTCCATCTGAGCTCAGTCCATCTGACTTCATGGACAGCAAAAGTACGAAAAAACCCTTTGTCTTTGCCTTCTTCGGGGATATATAGTGCTACATAAATGACAAATTTATGTCTTATTACAATAAAAAGAGCTGCCTGTTGGACATTGACTATTAAAAAATAGAATCCATTAGCCTGTGTAAGGACGGGTGGAAGCAATCCTGTTTCAGCACCAGCAAAGCTCTTTTTCCCTCTGGAGACTATTCATTGCACATAAATAGGGAAGCATTTAATCTTAAGGGGGGAAACTGGCATATGGTAAGCTTAAACAGCAGGCTTGTGTGAGTACCTGAGAGATGCATACAAAGCCTTGTCATGCTCTAATTGTAGGGAAGGCCCATTGGGAGGAATTGCCACCATATAAAAATTATACACAAATAGAATGGAATTTGTGCGGCAGCCACAGTCACTGTGAACTAGACCAGAATTATCTGTGCTATAGAGAAAAATGAAAGAATAATTGTAAAAGTATCTGAAAAGTTCGAGATCATTGATATGCACAAGGTAACAGAGAAACAAGAGAAAGCAAATATGAGGTGATGTATAAAATAATTATGGAAAAGATACACGTGCCCATTATTTTACTTAGAAACACTTTAAATTGCCATAAGACTAAAAAAACTGAGTGTTTTGACATATTTACTAAACATTTTCAAAGTTACAGAATATTGCTAATCCAAAGCCCCACTCATAGTGTTTTCCCTTCCAATTTTAAGGAGGATTCCAAGATATTGATTGATGAGATTTGGAGGCCACTCGACTCCAAAATTATGCTGGAAAAAACGGGAGACAATAAAAGAAAGACGATAACAAAAAAATTCTCATGTGCCTGGACAGCAGATGCCCTCAAACAGAAAATATCACTAACAAAGCTCCCCAAATGCCTGTAAGAACAGCCAAGTTTTTAAAGATTCCTAGCACATCAGCAGGGTAGAAACTACATGGATTTCTGGAGCATTTTATCAAATGCACACAATTTGTTAAAATGGTACCACATAGAACAGAGTTCAGAGCAGATCGGAAAATGATGCTCTCCATTCATAAATACACCACAGCAGAGATTCTCAAACTGTATGATGAAAGCATGGTTATACTACAGCAATGCTTCTCATGCACAGCAACTTTAAGGTGTGTGGACTTTGACTCCCAGAATTCCTGAGCCAGAAAATGGGAAATTCTGGAAGCTGAAATCCACATACCTTAAAGGTTGAGAAACACTGTACTACAGGAATAAGCCACTTATGCTGAAATTGAATATGGAAGGACAAGACTTCTTTTGTATTCTAAGGAGCACCGACAGAGAAGATTCAATGCACGGATAGGCACATGTTTTTGATTTGGAATTTTGAAAGCATGTCACGGGTACTTTCTCAAAATGGTGGAAGCCATTTGAAAAACAATATTTATCAAAAGATAAATACTGAGATTTCTCCCATCTTTCTACACTTTTAGAATGCGCCAAACCATCTAGGCTTATTTTGCCTTTTATTTTTCCTTTCTGCTCTATAGGGAGGTGCTATTCTGAGCAGCCAATAAAAATTCTACATCAGTTTTAGAGGGGGAAAAAATGGTTCTATTACTTCCTATGAACATACAGAACATCAATGAAGTCAATGCATTTCTTGCAAATAAAATTATACTGGAGATTGTGTCTCCCAAAGACCTTCAGAATAGATCCCCCAATTTTTTTTTTAACAGAGGCTTCATATACGCAATTCATAACTTAAAATCCCTGAAAGGAAATATAAAATGTGTTTCTGGCCCCTGCCCTTCATGCTGTACAACATCAGATGAAGCCTTCAAGCTGGTAGAAGTGATGCACTCATCTCCTTCTGTGCCTTGGGCTCTAATTAAACCTAAAGATTCACAAGCAGAACACTGTATATCGCTGCTTTGTTTACTCTTGCTTCCTCCACTCCCTTCCCATCTGCACTTGTTGAATCTTAGATGTTGCGCTCCTTAGAGAAACCTATCAGCTTTGCCAATGATATAAATAACAGTAAACAATAGTACCTGGACTAGAGATGAAAGAATTCTGCTACGGATACAAACATCCAAGCTACAAGATATTATCAAATTGCATATTGGGAAACTTGTGAGATTCTAAAATCTGAGCTGCCATATTTCTAGTATTCTCTTTGAAGAAGTCAGGGCATGTATAGTCTCAGCTGTTTTTTAAATGTTTGATAGCCACTGAATAGGGCACCATAATGAGTAAATGTTAAGCAGAGTCCTTGGTGCTCTCTGATTGTCTGAGTTGGTCGTTCCTTGATTAAGATATTGTTTACTGCTTGTTTGTCTGATGTTAATCCTGGTGTTAATCCTTCTTTATGTGTATGTTGATTGCTGGCAAGAAGGTGATCAGGTTTTTTTGTTTTGTTTTCTTCTGAGCTGTTTTGTTGTCTCTTTTGGGTGGTATGTAAATATGGTTTGTCTTTATGCACCTAGTGATGGCTGACTTGTCAAGCTTCCAGCAATTCTCTAGTGTTTTTGGATTTACTATAGATCTAGGATGCTCATAGTTTCCAAACTGAAACTGTGGTTAAATCTGTCCATATGTTGTGAAATTAAGGAGTTTTTATCATGTCTTCTGACTGCTAGTTGAAGTTAATGGATGTAATTTGCTAGTCTTCTGCCTGTTTGTCCTATATAGTGGCTGTTATAGTCCTTACACTGTATGTTGTAGATGACTCCTGGTTTTCATTTCTTGGGCTACTGGGTCTTTAGGTTTTCTTAAGATGTTCTGAAATGCCTTAGTTAGTTTGTGTGCTACTGATGTTGTGTGATTATAATAGTCTGTGGGTTGTTTTGGAGTTGTGATGTATGGCACTGTTATCCTTTATATAGCTTGTGCTGGTTGCACTGTAGTGGACTGAATAATCAGGCACATTTTGATAAAGTTGCCTGTGTAGTTATTTTGTTGAAAAATGTTATAGAGGCAATCTATTTCCCTTTTCTGGTGTTCTGGGTTGCTGCAGTGCATTTGTTCTTGTCTGAATAATGTTCTTACACAGCTCCTCCTGTTGGAGGTTGTGTGGTTCTTTTGGTAGTGAAGTAGTTGGTTAGTGTGGGTGGTTTTGCAATAGATTTTTATTTCTAATTTGCTGCCATTTCTTTTGCTGATGAATATATCCAGGAAGTGTAGTGTGTTGTTGTTTTCTTCTTCTCTTATGAATTCTGTTCTTTTGAAAAAGTTGCTGATTCTTCCATGCATCTTCTCTAGTTGTTCCTTTTTTATTATAATGAAGGTGCCTTCTATATCCTGGTCCATACTTTACTTTGTATGTGTGGGAATACTATAGTTTCTAGACATTGCATTACAGTCTCTGCTGTGAAAACTGAGAGTAGTGATCCCATGGGTGATGTATTGGTATGTTTATCCATCAAAGGTTTTTGTTTTTTGTTTTGCATTTTCTGAACATAGAGAAATGCTTTTTTTCCTATAATGAAAGAGCAATATGTCTCCCCAGTATGAATCAATGATTCATGATTTACAGTTTCAAATAAATTAATGAGTTTATGGCTTCACAATCATTGTATGGATGATGATTGTGGTGTTAATATTATTTTTGATTTTTTTCCTTTCTGCCATTGCATGCAGGACCAGCAACCGTACTAGTTAACTAACTACCATTTTGTGCCTCATCCTAGAATGATGTGGTAAAAATGTGGAGGAGGGAGGAGGTGAAAATGGTCTCCACAAAATGATCATGTTGGTGGTGACGATTTTGATTTGATAACTATTTGGGGAAAACATGGCAGACGTGACTTTTTTTTCTGAAAGAAGAGAGTTGCTTGGCAAAAGAACCATCTCAAATACCTTCTGGGAAATTGTGGCACAGTTCTAATTAGTAATCACAAAAGAGGAACTAAGTAGCTTATTTTTGATTTTGAGT
>JANHZU010006583.1:22472-40530 GCA_032468055.1 Acrochordus granulatus | reverse complement strand
TTTCTTTCTGTCTTTCTTTCTTTCTTTCTTTCTTTCTTTCTTTCTTTCTTTCTTTCTTTCTTTCTTTCTTTCTTTCCTTACTGCTTTGCTCTTTATTAGTTTGTGTTACTTTTTGTTTTATAAAACTTTAATAAAAATATTTAAAAAGTTAAAAAAAGAAAGAATTAAATTAAAGAAATAATATACAGCACAGGCCAAGGAACTATGCTGGCCTTTATGCATAGGCTCATATTTATGTTGGTCTGCAAACTAAACTCTCATAGCAGAGTTTTATAATAAATAAAAGCTAGCATTTTACACAAAGTCTTCCATGATGCAGACTTTCTGAATAGTATATGCATCTCTCTCTCTCTCTCTCTCTCTATATATATATCTTTATGTTGCAGGCATAATTTATGGCTTCCGATCCCTGCTCATGTATAAACTTTAACACTTTGCATAATGTCTGAATATCATTATCATTGATATTTTTTGAGACTCAGGATAGGTAATATATTGATAAAATATCGGCACAAACCTGTCCAAGATGTAGCCAAATAAAATACTTGACTAATGAGTGTCATTTTCTATGCTAAGTCCATATCAGACTGAATAACTCACTATCTCAGCACACATATAACCACTGAAGCCTCCACTATATCATGCAAATAAAATCCTAACATTATTTTTTGATTACAAAAAGATCCTTCTGAACACAAAGTGATACAAAAGTAATACCCGTCTGCAACTTTCTAAAGCAGCTGTATCTTTTCCTGGGACTATAGAAGCATCTTATAATTCCAGAAAAAAAAGTGTGACAGTTTTAAAGAACTGTAGAATAACACTACATTTATATTCCTACATATTCCAAATCACCTTTCTTTTGGATTAAACCCTTAATCTACCCTCAAAACTCTGAAATTGACCATAGATTTTAATCTCACCTCCTACAGATTTGTACTACTTCCCTTGAAGGCTGCTGAAAATAAAAAAGCACAGCCCTAGAATTCCAAACAGATGTCTTTTGTGGCCTTTATGCTAGAGAGAATACATTCCTTCTCTGAAACAATGGCCAGGTACATAATGCACTCTTACTATGAATAGATATCATTCTCAAAGAGGCTGAAAGAGATAACAAGTCTACCCTATCAATGGCAACTATCATGCAATCTTTAGTGCAATCTCTACCCTAAAGTACAGCTACTTTGCCTAGATCTCATTTGTGATAATAACACTGTTCAGTTTGCTGTTGATATATGTTTATCTTAGTCCTACTAGAGCTAGGAAATTGGTTTTTAAGAGCAAGTAATATAAGAATAGGATACCATAAAGAATAGTAATGGCAGTGGCAGAGATGCTGGGAAAATTACTTTAAATTGCCACATCAACTCAAATATGAGTGCAGTTATTTTTTATTCTGCCCATTGCTCAATGAGTAGTTTTGTATGTATATAAAACTGCAACAAACCTCAATAGAGAAATAATGTGCATCCTACTATATGTTAATGAGTCTGTGCATAGTAAGACTATCATCTGTCCCTGGCATCATCAACTGTTGTTTGGGATTGATGGCATGCCAAGGCATTGATTCTCATGTTACCAGAGCTAGTAAATGGCATTACATTTTTTTAAAGAATAAGAAGGATTTGCTGCAGCATTCTAATAGTCCCCCATGATGAACATTTTTGAATATTAATATTAGAATATTAAGGTGAAAGGATTGCTTTATGAGGTTTGATATAATACATTTTTTTTTTTTAAATCACAGCAGGTAACAGCATATGGCCTGGATTCAGAAACTAAGCAGGATCAGCCCTGTTAGTGCTTGGATGGGAGACCATCAGAGAAGCCCAGAATTATAGTCTTCTCTGATGGGAAGTAAAAATAAATGAAGGAACAGAAAATCACTTAATATTTTTCCCAAAAGATTTTCTGATTGTCTCCACATAATCACCAGGGATGAAATTATCTCAAGGAAATTTTTACACAGGTAGTCCTCAGATTATGATGGCAGTTAAAATCAGGATTTCTGTTGGAAAGCAACACTGTCATAAAGTCACAGATGTGACTGCATTGCTTAGTTAGAGCAATCCTGTCAGCCTCTGTTACTATGTAATTTGTTAGGCTGGAATCCAAGGTAAGGAATGCCGGGGTACCACAGAGGGGTCGGAAAGGCTCGGCAAGGTCTTGTAGAGCTGGCGCAGTCTGCAGATAAGTCAGGAAAGATCCTGGGAAGGTTACATATTTATTTATCAGATTTATATGGCGCCAAATCTTAGTGACTCACAATAAAAAATGTTAAAAACAATAAATACAAACATTAAAATCAATTAAATAACTTAAAATTAACCAGGCATAATGGGAAGAGTGGGGATATATGGAGAGGGGAAATGCAATTAGTTTAATCTACTAGCCGCCTCCATGATGAAATATGCTATTGGGGCCCCAAGTCAGCTGGCAGAGCCAGGTCTTCAGGCCCTCCAGAAGGACAAAAGGGTGGTTGCAGAACTCACCTCAGGGGGCAAGATATGCCACAGGATAGGAAATGCAGCAGAAAAGGCTCTTCTTCTTAACTCCTTTAGCCAGAATTCCTTGACTGATGGGGTCCATAGCATGCCTCTTCTGCCAGCCCTAATGGGTGGATTATACCCAGATAGCCTGGACCCATTCCATGAAGGGCTTTAAAGGTAAAAATCAACAGTTTGACTTGTATCCAGAAGCAAACTGGCAGCCAATGCAGCTCTCAGAACAGAGGTGTTACATGGGACTGCGCAAGAACTACCCACACAGTGGCATTCTGTGCCAAATATAGTTTCCAAATAGTCTTCAAGGGTAGCCCCATGCAGGCACATTGCAGGAGTCCAAAAGCAAGATGACTAGGGCATGAGTGACTGATCGTAAGGACTCCCGGTCCAGGAAAGGACACAGGAAAGGACACAGGAAAGGTAACTCCTACCCCATCCAGAGTTAAATATGTTCAAGTCCTGGATCCTGAAGTCCCAGGTACACAAAGTCACCTATTCTTGCCTGGGTTCAACGGAAGCCTCTTGTCTTTCCTTCTTGCTCTGAAGCCTCAGAGTCTACAGGAACTGAAATTAGAATTTAATCAACACTCAAAAAGATGGAAATTCCATGTGTATATTGCAGGGAAGGCTAACATAATACCATGTTTTGCACTATGCAAAATTACTTTGAGCCTATAAATATTAATAAAAGAATTATACAATTACAAAATAGTAACCTTAGCTTTGAAAGACAAATAATTATATCAGGTTAATCATATACCTCTTTTCGTATATTGGACAAAATAATTTGATTATGTGAAAGCTAATTAGATCTGACTGCTTTGCCTAAAGATGGGCTCCTTGGCTTTTTTTCAAGTTAGCAAAATATTTAAGCCAAATAATGGATCTCAAATTTGGAAGACCCTAATAATCTCAGGATAATTGACAGGTGGTTGCCCTGACAGCATTGAGGATCCTATCCACTTCATCAGGGCCAACAGGATCAAATTGTTCCCAAATAATCAGGAAGGCTCCTCCCAAGGCATCTCTAATGGACATGACTCACACAAGGGTTCCAGCTGGGACCAAATCTGAGTAACTTTGTTCATCAGATGTTCTGCAAATTCATTTGTGTGGCCCTGCAGACTCAAGTCCCCCCATCCAAGGAGGGACAGGTGACCCTAAACAAGACCATCGAGTGACACTCTGTGTACACAATAAGAGAAGAAAAATAACGATATTTTGCCACAAGGTAGGCTTTAATAGCAGCTCTAACTCATGTCCAATTGGACTCGTCCCTCATCTTCTGCCAGCAATGCTCCATACTTCTCTTTACCCTTTTCAAAACCCATAACTCTTCTGTGTACCAAGGGGAGTGTCAGGTATATTCAGCTGAAAGAGGCCACACAGGAACAATCCTGTCCAAAGACTCAGCTGCCCTTTGATTCTAGGACATGACCAAAGCTTTGGTAGGGTCTGCAGCAATGCCCCTGGGATATCCCCCACTTCCCTCTGGAACCCTTCCAAGTCCATTAGTTGCCATGGGCAGACTGCTTGAATAGGTCCAGCTTCCCTGCACAGGGGGACAGCATATGGGAATCTGAGAGACACCAGGGCATGATCTGACCATGACAGGGGGGATAGCAAGACCTCCCCCACCAGATCACATTGCCATTGCTTTGACAAGGAAATCATATTTGGCATGTGACCACTGTCCCAAGTTGGACCTAGGATGACCTGATGTAGGCTCATGGCTGCCATGGAAGCCATGAACTTCTGAGCTGCCTCTGAAGCTGAACCCAGGGATGGCAGATTGAAGTCCCCCAGGACCATAAGCCTGGGAAACTCCATTGGCCTTCAGAAGCTCAGGCAGGGAGGATGCTATGCAGCAGGGAGGCTGGTACAGTAGCAACAGTCCCAACATGAGCTGAACTTCAGAACAGGGTCTCACAACTGGATACTTGTGAAGCAAGGCCCCTGAAGGCAAAAAAGATTCTCAGATGATCACTGCCACTCCACCTCCCCTGCCCTGGGGTCTTGGCTAGTGCCAAACCCAAAACCTGGCTGGGCACATTTACACTTCCCTTGGAGTCAGCTAAGTCTTGGTAATGCATGCCAGATCAGCTTGCTCCTCCTCAATGTTGTCACAAATGAGAGGGGCCTTATTAGGATTGGGCATGAGCACAGAGGGCTGGAACATGCCACCTATATTAAACATCAGGGATGTCTTCCCCTGCTTGACCTGCTCTCCTATTTGTTCTCATAGCTGCCCAAAAATCAGAGGAGGCCTTAGGAGGGCTGGCAGAGTCTGTGTGCGGTGGGGTGGCTGCTGCAGGTAGGAGAAAAATTGGAGCAACTTACTAGAATGATTCCTGACCTTTCTTCTTGCTTCCCTACTTTCTTCCCCACTGACTTTGCTTATGGGTAGCTAGCAGAAAAGGTTGCAAATGCAATATCATAATCACAAGCTGGGAACCTGATGCTTTTCATACATCCATTATTTCAGCACCACCAATACTTTGAATTGTTGCTTGACCATGAAGCTGAGAACAAAGTATATGAAAAGAACAAACCAGAATAAAATAAAAGACAGGAAAGGGAAGAATTTTTTGGAAATAGGCAGGGGGAAATAATGAATTTATGTTACTCAGCAGACATTAAGCTCTCCTTCTAAGGGAACTCTGGGAAACTCTTCTGTGAGAAGATAATATTCAGTGAAAATTGTAGTTTCTAGCTTTTGGGGAAATTTCCTAGCTTTGGGGGAAATTGGGAAAACATTAAAATCACTTCTGTGTCAATGCTGAAGTGTAGAAAGCCTTGTGCCTCTATGGAATCCATTCATTTGAATATTTTCATCATCTTATAATCATTAAGAAATTATACAGTATTGTGTTTTAATTGGACTTCTCCCTTTGCGTACTGTCACAAGTGAACTTTTTGATTTTTTAATAGTTCACTTCCTTTATCCCTATCCAAATGTTCCAAAATGTTACATTAAGCTACTGTAAACAATTCTGCAGAATTTAATCATTGTTTTGAAAAGGAGCACAAAGGTTAATAGACAAGTCTTTTATGAAAATTTAATTAGAAGTGCTTCTAAAAAAAAGAGACAATTAATTATTCCAAAATCACTGAGAAACAAATAAATCTGAGTATTTTAAAAAGTAAGAGATGAACAAGTGAATCCTCGTAAAAGCTATCCAGAGATAGGGATACAAAATAATGGGGGTGTATATGTGTGTGTTAATTGAAAAGATATAATAGAACACGAAGCTGAAAAAAAGCTTATTAATTGATTCAATATCTGCTGTTATTGCAGTTAAAACTAAAGTTAATAAAGCATTTGTAAGCTAGTCAAAATTGCTGATTAATTATGCATGTAATTATATATCAAACATATACTCCATGCTCTTCATTATAAATCTTGCATGAGCTTCACCTTTTATGCAAGACTTGGATGGGAAAAGGATTGATTGAAATTTAAGCATGTAATCCTTAAGTTTTAAAATGCCTGATAAGAATGTAGTGGAGTTTCTTAAAACTGCTTCAGAAGTTACTTTTTAACCTTACATTTCTGCAAGAATTAAAGTAAACAAGTCTGTCTGAAATCTATTTTTATTTATTTCATTGTAGAGCTTTGTTCTTTTTTGTTTTTAAATTATGTATTATACTGAAATTAAACATGAAAAGCTGGACAAATCTGAAACTATTCTAACCATTCTTTTACATTTTCAAAAGACAGCAGATTATCACCTCTGTTGTTTACAAAAAGGCTGAACACATAGATGTATTCATTTCTTTTCATGTATCTATTCAGTTTATCATATTCTACTAAAATCTTGTCTTGTTGGAATCAGAGCACAGTGAAGCAAATATGACATTGTGCATTGGATTCAGCTGAAGATGTATCATGGGGCATTATGGCAGAAGGGATGCTTCTTGATTTCAGATAAAGCTTCTTCATGTCCACGCTTTTTCTCTGAAGCTTTGATATGCTATGCTTTAACAACAAAATACACAAAGCTTTAATTCTTTATATAAGACATGGGAAGGAAGAATTATCCGAAAATTGATCATACATTATTGATGGTATTAAAGCATCTGAGAGATAAAGGAAAGCCAGGCTAGATCCTCTAACCCCATACTGCTCCATCCAGGAGTCATCTACAAGTGTGATTAATGCCGTATCCAAGCCTAAAACCTTGGGACCCACATAATTTGCTTTCTCAGTGTTTTCTGAGGCTGCTGTGTGACCACCTTCTCAACAATCTTTCATAGAAATGGAAGGCTGGAGATAGGATGAAAATAATCTGAAATGATACAGTCTAATTACAGTTTCTTGAAACTGGATGGACCATCACTTTAAGCATCAGCGGAACCACTCCATCTCTCAGATAAGGATTCATCAGTTCCAGAATCCAACCATACATCACCTCCTGGAAAACCTTGAATAACTATAAGGGGACACAGATAGAATACATCAGCGCCCAGGAAATTCTTAATTCCAGCAAGATGGAGTCTGTGGCTTCATAAACCATTTGACTAAGGAGAAAACCATCTTTTAGTTCTAGACATAACTGACTTGGATTCATAGCACTACTTACTGAGAGCTACAGAAGTCCATCTTGTAAACCACTTGTGACCCCTTTGAATCTATTCATCTTTTGATGGGATTATTGCAATTAGCTTACAAGCAAATGCTATTCAGTTCATAGCTACTGTTGATTCAGACTGTGGGGGCCCAAATAAGGCATATTTTAGTAAATCTATGCTCAAGAGTGCTTGGTTACCAGTTGGATTCTGAGTGCAGTTCAAGTGCTGACTTTCACCTTTAAACCTTTCATGATTCAGATTCTGGATATGTTCGAGCCATTTTCTAAGAAACAACCAGCTGTCTAATAAGATCTTTAGGGCAGGCTCATTCTGGATCCCTTCGCTCAGGGATTGCCATCTAGGGACCTTGGAAACCTGCCTTTCATCCCCACACTTCTGGAATATTTTGCTCCGAAACATCACAATGGTCTCTTCCTTCCTGACTTTTACAAATATACTGCTGCAGCAGGCCAGTACTGTAGGTGTTAAAAAGAATGCAATGACTGCTCTTTTTCATGAGGATTTTTTTTTAATTTTCAGTCAATTAATTGTGGCATTGCTGCTTTCTTTTGTGTTGATTTTTCTATTATTTTATATCAGTAGGCTTTTAATTTGGATTCACAAAGAAGGAAAAATGTATACCATTCAAATTCATTTTTACATCTAGAAAAATAAGATAGGGATTATTGTTAGGTGTTTTTTTTAATATTTAAGATTGTCCTTTTTGTCAGAGAAGATGATTTTCTGGCAATATGGTCAAAGTTTGTTTTACAATATAATATTTGGGCCTCTATTTTGTGTTTCTTAATTTTGGGATTATGACCTGGTTTTAATTCAGTTGTATACATTTGTATATTTATGTGTGTAATAAAATTAAAAATTTCTACTTTCCTACCAATTTAATCCTTCTTCCTAAAAGTTATGGGTACTTTAAAAATCAGATAATGAAGGAGTACTTTTTAAATCCTATTTTATCTCCTGCACAATTTCTATGAAAATGCAAATATATTTCACTTATTTCATCTTTTTCTTGAGGCAGAAACAATAGCCTACAGCCATTTAGCTTTTTCCCATTCTACACAAATGGTAAAACACTTTCCTGATCCAGAGATTCAATCAGATCAAAAGGTTCACCCAGGATATACTGCATAGTTAATAGAAGAGCAACAAGTTCAACAAAGATTGTTAAAATAAGTATGGGTTCCAGAGTAAAAGCTAAATTTAATTTGATTTTATATGAAATTTTTCTGATTGAAATTACTCTGAAATCATTGTTCTTGATTGTAGAAAGAAATCGTGTATTCTTTCCAGATTAAGGACACCAAGATAGACATTCATTACAACAAGTTTCCACATTTTATTGGCATCCCATTAATTATGCCCCAAAATCTTTGGAGAGTCTAGAGACCTTTACCATCAGCAGAAGTTCCCATTCCTCAAAAAAAGAATTCTTAAATTCCTGTTGAAATTCAGAGTACTGAAATATTTCTCTCTCTCTCTCTGTCTCTCTTTGTGCCTACTATTATCAGCTTCAGGCACTAGCTGCTGAACCCCTAATTAGGCATTCAACTATCAATTAATAATTTGTTTATTCTATGTAGTTGACCTTGGTTAATGAGAAAACATGATAAAATGAAGTTTCTTTTGCAACTGTGATTAGCCTATTTTTCTCTCATTGCCACCCACACATTCTTTGTTTTTTTTTCTCCTCTTTTTAGACTTGTTGAAGGCAAGCATCATCAAAGACCGTTTTTTAAACAAGAGATGTTCTGTTTCTCTTTCTGTCTTTTATTTTGTCCTGTCCATTCCTGCAGCATTAATGCCATTCCTAATTAGGGTTTTGTGAATCTTCATGAAGGTGGCTTGTTTCCACCAAACTGACTAAACCATCCCCTTGAAGCTGCTTCAGGAAGGACTATGGTTAGCTCACTTCTGTCTGCAAAATATTCATCATGTAAAATGGAGAGGAGCTTTCACTTGCAACACTGGCTGAAAGCCCTTTAGGCTTGTGATTCTGGTATGGTCTACAGACTATAAGGATAATAGTCAAGAAGTATCAGTGTTGTACATGGCCCTTTTAGATGCTGGATGCAGTTATGTCACTTCTGGAGATGCAAAATAGAAACTGGAACATTAACTCAAAGGGCTTGGACTCAACTTTCAGTTAAGTATATGAACAAAGAAAAGTGCAGTTCCTTCCTTATACCAATGTAGGTTTGATATGGATCTATGCTGGATAGTTTGGCTTCTTCTAAAAAGTCAACAGCTTTGACAGATAGCCCAATTGATAATCAGTTGAAAAGTGTCTAGAGAGCAGTTCTGACTCTAGAATTACTATCAGGAATAGAGCCAAGAGCTGCTTATCATTCTGCAGTCAATGAGCACAAGGATTTTAAAATATGTAATAAACACTGAAGTACTTGAAAGAACATTTGAGGAAATGCAGAAATATCCTAAACAGCTTAGGAGAGCTGGAATCTCATGAAAAAAAAGGATGAAGTGTTGGAGATGACATTAAAAAAAAAGTGAGTAGCCTGCCATGACAAGATGGCTCAAGTCCAAGGTCAAATCTATAAATGTGTTTGTATTTTGTGCTTTCTGAATGAAGAATAGTGGCTGTCATGGAGAAACATCTAACAAGAACTTTTTAATCAGAATAATGGAAAATTTATGTATACCAGAAAGCTACTTACTGAAGTCAGTTCAAATTTAAATTATATTGTACTCTTAGTCCTGTTTGAATGTCTTCAGAGTGCTTATCTTGATAACCTTTTGCAGCTATCCAAGCAAGCAATTGCCTTCAAATATGCTAAAAAAATAATAATTTTCCCAGCTCTACCTTCTGGGCTGTATACTATATTCAACCAAGTCTGTGATACTGCAAAACAATGTGGAATAAAGTATTTTTTTTAAAAATCTATTTTTCAATTTTATGTCTGTTCTTGTTTGGAGAGAGAGGAAACTTTACAATCTTTGCCAGTAATTCAAAAATAAGATCTGAAAATTCAGTTGTTTTGTTTGGTATGACACAGTACCCCCACAGTGCTCTAGAAAGAATTATTTTTGCTCTTCCTTTATATTCAATTAGGAATTAGAAGTGGGAGGATGGATTTTAACTGAAAAGTAGATCAGATTTTCACTTTGAGAAGAAAGGAGTTGTAAATTTAGAATCCAAACAATTCTGCACTAAAACTCCTTCAAGAAATGTTGAAATAAATTATTTCAAGAAATGTTGTTGTTGTTGTTCCTATTGTTAATATCAAAAGTCATGGCTTTTCTTTTTTTATCTTTTATGCACTATTTATTTATGAAAATTTATATGGCCACCCAACTCACTCTTGATGACTCCAGGCAACTTACAAAAATAAAAACTCCAATACAACACCCCAAGAACTACCCTCCCTTATACTTTTTTTATTATCATCAATCTCATTTATATTACTGCAAACTTCAATTTACTCAAATTTTATGTTTTCATTCTTCTTCAAACTGGTCATTTTGGTAAATAAGAACAAGTATCATTTTCTGAATATCACATTGTCTTTTCCCTGGTTGGGGATCATGTTGGGTCTTTCCAATATCATACTACATTTCTATAATTCCCTCCCTCAATAATAAGATTATAGTTTGTATTGCAGAATGCTGAAGGTCTGACCTCTATTTTTGAAGACATGTAAAGTACAGTAAGATTTTAATGTTGTTTTGCAAGAAATTCATATATTCCCTGATAAGGAAAATATTTATTTACAAGGAATTAGATTGTTAAGAGTTAGATTGGTGGAAATTCAAAAATGGCCAGAAAAGTGGTTATATTAATTTATGAAATATTTTATAACAGAGCACCAGCTTTTGATTATATCAGAGTATTGGTAAATAGTGTAATAACATAGTTTGATACTCTATAATGAGTTGGTTGGTTGTGGTAAAGGCCTTTCATATGGTACAAATTAAATAAAAAGATTTCCATTTAATTTTATTTTTTGGGTGAAAAATGATATTGTAGTTCTGCTCAAGGACAGATAGTGAAAAATGAACATATTGTTATATATGTAGATATAATACTGAGCTCTTTTAACAAGTATTAACATGTTCTACCTAGCTTTATGGAACCTGTAAAACAATATAAAAAATACAAAAAATGGGAGGAGGCATGGTGGCCGAGCAGTTAAGATGCTGGGCTTGTTGGCCAGAAGGTTGGCAGCTCTAGTTTGAGACCCAAGTGCCCTAATTTGAGACCCAGTGTCTGTGTGCCTTTGGCATCTAGCCATGCTGGCCACATGACCACAGAACATCTTGCTCTTTGGCTTGGAAATGGAGATGAGCACTGCCCCCTAAAGTTGGTCACAACTGGCAGAGAAATCTTTACCTTTTAATATATATTGTATATATATATATTCTCCCATTAAATATTTTAAACATACCAGAATTATTAATTGTTTGGTCAAACTCCAAATATATTCCTTTCCAAATTATCCCTTTTATATGAAGACGGGGGGAAGAATTAAATTCCCTTATTTTCACCTATATTACCTGTTTACCTGGTATTGAATTGGAAGACTGATTATGTGTCATTGTATCAGTTCTTTGAGTATCCACCATTATGATGATCTATTAATATTTGAATTTATTTTCAAAAATAGAGAAAGGAAGAGTTTTCAGGCAACATTGGATCGTACTTTTAATTTGAAGGCCCTTTTTATTTGGTGTAAGTTTTGGAAACATACAAATTATAACATTTTGTGAATTTCCTTTTTTTCTTTTTTAGAATTAATACTTTTAATTATTTACAGATCAGTGGGACTTGGAACAGCTAAAAATAAAAGGAAATCAGATATAAACTGTGGTGGAACTCTGAAGAGGAGGAAGTCCCACTAGGGGAGGTTAAAAAACATTCTAGCTTAGAGTCTGTTCCATTGAGGAAACATCTAAGATCCAGCCCTTAGTCCATATCTGCCATTTCCCAAGGTAAGGCAGACAGTCTAGCATGATTCTTGTATTATAAGTGATCAGCAATAAATATCTGCTTGTCCCTATCCATAAGTAGTTCTGGTTGCTTGCATCAGATGTTAACAAAGTTACGAAAAACGTATTTCTTCCTGGTTTATTTGTTATAATACATATTTTTGAAATTTACTTCTATAGAATTCAAGGTAAAGAACAAAAAGCAAATATATCTCTTGCTGGAAATATCTCGTGCTTTTTTATTGCACAAACCAAATCAGAGTTGCATAGCCTAAAAGCCACCTAAAACAAATACTGTACATTGAGCTAATTTCACAAAGATGTTTTTATCAGAAGATAAGGCATGTATTTTAGGAACTTCTCTAATTGTATGAAAACAACTGGATTATTTTGCTTTAAGGTCTTTCAGATCCAAGAATTTTACTGAACATCAGATAACTTTAAAAAATTAATGAAATAGCAATGAATCTTCTTTGAGATTAGTATCTGCCTAATTAGATTACAATATCTTAAATTAGCAATACTCATTTCAAAGAAAAACCTAGTTAAAAACCTCTAAAATCTTAACAAGATGCTTCTGATACCTGAACATATTTTTTTAAAAAACTCTTCAAGATTATCAAAGGAAACTAAAGCAGAAAGAAAAGATTTGTTTTAGATTCATATGGCAATACAGACATAGGGGAAAAATGTATTACTACAAAAGAAAGACAGAGTTGTTTAAGCTAACTTAATAAGATATTACAAATGTTGCCGTTCCAAAGATTCCAGTACAGAAAAAGAAATGTTAGCAATTTCATTAACAGACACCATTACAATTTGGCAGTCTGGTACCCTCAAATTTACATCACAAGATGCAAAGCAATCAGAGCTCAAATGGCTTGTCAGCCATTAAGGAATGTTTTCCATAATGAACCAAGGAAAAATAAGTGTTAAAGATCAAGTAGCTATCACTAGAACTGCAGTAGATAATTTTTTTCTCCCATAACAATTTTCTGTCATTTGATTTAAAGTACTGTTACACCACAGCAATTCTGACACTATCATGACTATGATAGTGTCAGAACATCTGACACTAACAGGAAGAAAAGTGCATAAATACGTGTTTTTTCCAATGGTTTTCCACCTCATACCACCATTTCAGTAGCTCAGTATTTCCTCTCCCAGCACAGAAATTATGTATCATGCATATCGAACTTCAGGTGCTACCGTCATACCATAGATATATTATATTTGACACATGTATTCCCTGGCAGTAAATTCAAACTACCCCAATTTTTTTCAATATAAGAACCATTGGTGGGGTGGGGGGGACCAGTTCTTGGTTTCAGCCTCCAAATCTCATGAAACTGCAAGACTCCTAGAGTTTTCCCAACCGTGTTGGAGTGCGTGGTTCTATTCTGAGAATGCAGTCCTAAAAGAACCTTAACACCAAACATAAACCAGCATTTGAATTTTATGCAGAAGCCAATTGGTAAGCAGCATAAGCCCTCAAGCTCAGAATTCATATCTGTTGGTACCACAATTCCCATTTTGTTCAATTGTAGTTTTAGGATGATTTTTAAAGGTACCCCAGATACAGCACATTGCAGTAGTCTAATTGTGCAGTGATGAGGGCATGAGTTATTGTTGTAAGACATCACATTCGAGGCTGGGTAGTCCTTGGTCTCCTCATTCCTTGCCTTCAGGAAATTTCTTAAAAGTTTCCTTTTTAGCAGGATTCAGTGATGATTTAAGTGATGATTTAAATGTCTTGTGAAGATAAAGGATAGTCCCCAGATTTTATTTTGCACTATATTCTTATTTATTTTTGTGGATTATTGTATGAAGACTTGCTGTTTCTCATTCTTCTGTTCACTTCTGAGAATCATGTGATGGGGTGATTCATAAATATTATTGTTAATAAATAAATACAATCCTTAAAATTAACTGTAAGAGTAACCTAGTTTTAGTAAGCACGTTGCTGCAGGGAAGAGGAGAGAATACAGAACATTTTTGAAAGACAAAGGGAAAAAAATGGAAAACATAATAAGAAAAATAATAAAAAGTAAATGGACAGCCCCATCAATAATTGCTCATTGGTGTTTTCCTTGGCTTCAGGAAGTCATTTTGGCATTAATCTTGCCACCATTTCCTGCAACTCTACAATGACTCCCAACATATTCTATAGTGCAGAAACTAAAATCCATAACCCATGACCTACCAAGAAGCTCTTTTATTCAACCCCCAGTTGTAGCAGCAACTACAGTAAGGATGGCATATATGTAAAAGTCAAGATGACAGTTGAATCTGCATAGTATAATAAAAAAGAGGCAGGTATAATGGCCACCATCTTGATTTTTTTAACTTCTCTTGCAAAAGCCCTGTTCTTATATTTGGTTGCAGAACTGCACTATATTCTTTTATTTATTGCTTCCCAAAGCATCAATCATGGAAAATTAATCTATGATTATGCTTTGAATCACAGGTTAAATACCCTCACACCATTTTCTTTTCTTTTTTTCTTGGGTTTGACAACAGGGGGAGTGGTGGCTGAGCAGTTCAGATGCTGGGCTTATCAGCCAGCTTCACAGTTCGAGATCCAAACACCACCACATAATGAGGTGAGCTCCCATTACTTGTTCCAGCTCCTGCCAACCTAGCACGTAAAAAGCATGTCAAAATGCAAGTAGATAAATAGGTACCACATCCAGTGGGGAGATAATAGCATCCATGTGCTTTGGCATATAATCATGCTGGCCACGTGACCACAGAAGCATCTTCAGACAAACACTGGCTCCCTCAGCTGTGACTCAGAGATAAGCTTTGTCCCTAGAGTCAACCACGACTGGAAGCGGAGATCTTTACTGTTTTTACTTTGTTTAAATTATTCCAACCAGTCACTGGTTCTGTTTTCAGCCAATGCACATGTGTAATTACCATTATTATTTTTTAAATCAGCATATCTTAACTTGTCAGATAACATTTTCCAAAAATGCTTTTTTCAGAAGTCTTTGCTGCATATTCATTTATCATCTCTGACAGCAATAAAAATGATATAAGGCAGAATGAAAAGAAAAATATTGAAATATTAGAAAGGAATTAATTGCTACAAAGAAAATCAGCATTTAAACAGAAACTTGACAGATTTTACAGTGCTCAGATACAGGTTGATTCTCAGAGCATGGATAACTTCTAATAATTCAAAAAGCCTGGGGTCCATTTTCACATTAGCCCTAGTTGTGGGATTATCTTCAGGAGAAAATACCTTCATCTGAATTCTTCTACCAAATCCCACTCACAAGCGTATCTTGGGAGAAAAAAAAATTGCCTTTGGAAGGGTAGAATTCAGGGGTGGAAATGCCATAAGTATAATTTAAAAAGTCATCCCCATTATGTAGGGACCATCCAGCAGTGACCAGCATGCAAAGAGAATTTATTAACTAGAAGGAATTTAGAAACTAAGAACAGATATGAATGTAAAAATATAACCCAGAGAAAGAAGTTACACACACAAGAAAAGCACATCAAGGTTACGAAGAAAAAAGGCACAATCACTGGGGAAATAGCATGACCAAAGGTGCTCTATGTCAATCTGAAGCCATAGTTTTCCCAGGGCTGGGGACTTAGATTAATTCAGAGGATGGATTTAATATACTTTTAATGTTCAGAGGATAGACAGAGGTATGTTTTGATCTGGACCTATTTGTACAGCAAAGATGACTGATTCCTCAAAGATTTCCCTGGAATCTGGAAAATCTCTGCTTCTCAGATCTAAAGAAGCAATAAGCTGGAAGGGTTCGATTCAGTAATTGAAGGCCCAGCAACCTTCTTGATGCTGCAGTTTTAACTTTATCTTAGTGGAGAACCTTAAATGGGCTGCTGTCTGTTTCATGATCATATTGACAATGTGAGCATTGGCTTAAGTCAAATCCATTAAAGAGAACTGTCTTCAGAAGGAGACAATCCCTGGAATAAAGGCTTGCAAGGAGTAGGTTTCCCATTAGCTACAGAAAAATCAGATGTGAAGTCAATAATATTGAAAGAGAAGGACTTGTTTAGATTGCTATTGCAATAACATGAGTAATCAAGCTGAGATCAGTTCATTAAGGAAAATGAAATGGGAGAGCTTAAATTGCTATAATTGTGGTGACATTGGGCTACCTGAAGTTTTTGGGAGGACTCCAGAGCCTTTTCAAAATTTTTATCCGCATTCAGTTTGTGGTATGGCATGATATTATTGTGTTCTACTCAGTGCCATGATTGAAACAATGACTTGCTGCAGCACTATAGTAAAATTTAGAAATGAACTATGACAACAAAAAATGAAAAAAACGGAAAATGAAAATAAAGGACAACCATGAATCTTTATATAAATTTTGTATAAATCTTTCTTCTTTTCCACAAAATAATTATTTAATTAACCAACTGATTTAGAAAAGTAACATGTTGCCTTTGCACTCACTGAGCATGTGTTTCATTTGGTAAATACATGCTTTCAAATAATAATGAGCCAGTGTGGCATAGTGGTTAAGGAATCGGACTAGATAGCTCACAGAATGACTTTGGATTAGTCATTCCCTCTTAACCCAATCTACATAATATGGTTATTGTTGCACAGAAAACTAGGAGGAGGGAGTTCTGTGTATACAGATTTATGCTCTGGTACAAAGGGAATTAAATCTAATAAATCAACATATTTATTGCAGTCTGCCCCAATCTGATATCTTCAATACTACAATATCTATCAAGACTGCAATAGCTATACACAGCTGGTATGAAACATAATCCATCACAGTTGGAGGACACAATGATGATGACATCAACCTGATACATAAGCATCTGATGACACAAACATCTCCAAATGTATGTTGTGATGTCAAAATGGAAAACCTGATTTTTTTTATTTGCATCCTCTAATCCATTGCAAATATATAAGCCATATGGTAAGCACTGCAAAACATTCCTTTGTTATTTGATCCCCCTTTCCTTCCTGTGGGTTTCTGTCCCTTATAGTTTCATTTTTTTATTCATAAAAAAATTTATGAATTTTTTTATTATGAAAATAAAAAAATTTATTCATGTACCTAATAGGCAAGCACAGAATCTCTTTGCTATTCCTAAGTGCAACACATCATTTTTCAATGTTTTTGGAAAGCTTTAAAAAGTGATGCTTTTATTTTAAAGAGTCCACACATTACAGTTCATGCATTTCTTAAATCACTTGAATTTTTTTTTTCGTCAGGCTGGAGGAAAAGCTGAAAAAAGTCAAGCTACTTTAATGATTAGCAGGTAAGTGTTTTGCTTGGGCTCACATGATGTCCAATGTACTGTTTTTCAAATCCATTTTGAAGCATGTTTAGCTGAATATCTAGGGATATTAAAAATCTTAATTGGATTTGGAAAATTTAAAATAACTTTCTTTTTGCTGAGCTTCCCAGGTTTAATCAATCAATTCCACGTGCCCAGTGAAGAGTAATGCATGCTGGGTTTGAGAAATGCAGTTTTAGTGACACAATCACACATATTGGTACAATATTATTACAATATTAAAAGAACAAATTTGAAACTGCATATTCAACCGTCTTTCTGTGAAGTCATCCCATTAAATTCATTGGTACCAACCTGGAACTTTGACTACATCTTATGCTATTAATTTCTTACCTCTCTTTTTGTAATTTTCAGAAATGAAACTGCAAGAAATAATCTGGAGTTAAAATATTGACATAACATTTTATCATGCTATCTTCATCCAGGAACTTGTAATTAGTATTATGATTTAAAGAGGATAAAATCCTTAGTTTTATTATTCTGAAATCCTCAACCAGAGAAATTTTAAACGATTGCTATTTTTGAGGAGAAAATCAGAAAATACAGAAAATAAAAGGAATTGTTTTATTGTTTGATCTAAATAGTTTTTAGGCAAGGACCAAGTAGGGGCAAGATCATCATAAAGAAAATGTGTCTACAGTGGGGCAAAAAAGTATTTAGTCAGCCACCAATTGTGCAAGTTCTCCCACTTAAAAAGATGAGAGAGGCCT
>JANHZU010006582.1:46180-60478 GCA_032468055.1 Acrochordus granulatus | reverse complement strand
GGCTGCAGTCACCATCTGCAGTGATCTTGGAGCCCAAGAAGGTAAAATCTTCCACTGCTTCCATTTCTTCCCCTTCTATTTTCTAGGAAGCAATGGGACTGGTTGTCATGTCTTAATTTTTTAAATGTTGAGTTTCAAACCAGCTTTTGCACTACTCTGTTACCCTCATCAAGAGACTCATTAGTTCCTCTTCACTTTCTGCCATTCGAGTGGTATCATCTGCATATCTGAGATTGCTGATATTTCTCCCGGCAATCTTAATTCCAGCTGGTTTCTTCTTCAGGTTTCAGCTTCAGGTTTCTTGAAGCCACATGGAGCAGCTCCTGTAGCTGCTGGGATCCTGCTGGTGAGAGGAGGGGAGCTCCCAGGAGAATGAGCTGCAGAGCCTGGAGCCTGGATTGGCCTTGGAGCCCTGGTACCATAGTTGGTAGAACTGTGAGCTGGCTGGCAGATCAGCGTATGCTGGAGTGGCTGGTGTGGTCCTAGCCAGAGTGCAACTTCAGAGGCCAACAAAAGGATGCCACGGAGGCAGCTGGAAATGGTGTGACCCCTGGACCGAGTGAATGTAATCGGGCTGCTGCTGAGTCTCGCTAGTGAGCCAGCATGGCGGGAGTGATAGCTACAGAAGCAAAGCCAGCTCCATCCTGCAAGGCTTAGTATGGATAAAGACTCAGCAGTGGACCTTTGGTGGAGGTGGGTATATCTGGCACCTCCAGGGTGCATTTGAGGCTGGGGAACTGGGAAAGGTTGCACCTATGGTCCCGAGTGCCTCAGGGTCCATATTTTTGCTCCTTCTCTTTAACATCTACAAGCAGTCTTCAGGTTACCACCACTTGTTCAGTGACCATTCAAAGTTATGATGGCGCTAAAAAAGGGGACTTATCTTCAGATTTCTAGCCACTCCAGCATCCCCATGGTCACACAGTTGTGATCCAGGCACTTGTTGCCAGGCTCGTGATTACAACATTACAGTGAGTCATAGTCACATAATTGTGATTTCTGACGTTCCCAGCCACAAGCAAAGTCAATGGAGAATCTGGCAGAAAGTTGCTTCCATTCCCACTGCTTTTTCATCCACTCATGCTCCATAGCACCTGCCCGCAGCACCCCTTGCCCCTGCGCCATCTGTACATTCACCCCTGCACTCCTGGCCCAAGGTGCTCTCTACACTCTGTTTTTTATTGTTCTGTAAATACGGTTATGATACATAAAAAGGGTGGCTGTCTTTTAAATAAATAAAGGTGCTGGTGTCACTTATAGAGCCCTCCATGGCATAGAAACATATAAGTCCCACCCTTCAAATGCTCCAGCAGGCTCTAAAGACGTGGCTCTATTCCCAAGCTTGGAGTCAGGATGTCTGTGAAACACTTAGTGATTTTTCTGGTTCTTGTTTTGTTCTATTTGGGAGGTCATGTTTTTTTAAATGGAGTTGGGCAGTCTCAAAATCCAATAAAGACACAAATTAAAAATTATGTTTAATGCAAAACAATTCGAATTCGTTTTGCATCTCTCTCGTTAGATATTAGTTTTAAGGCTTTACATTAGGGTGAAAAATAATTAATTTTGTAGTCTTCCGTGCCACCTCTTGTGATGTCAGAATATCACTCGGAGAAAAAAAATAACTTCTTATATTTACCTGTAGGCTTTATACAAGGGTGTGTGTGTGTGTAGGTGGGGGGAAAGAGTAATAAAGGCAAGACAGCAACTGAGATTCCTTTTTTAATTCCCTGCCCCCGATGCAGATGCTCCTGTGGATCAGAAGACTATCACAGATCGTAGGCAAAGCTTTCATACTACATTTCAAACTACATTAGAAATAATGTATTTCAAAACAGACCAGTTTACATGTTCATCCCACCATAATTTATGGCTCTAACATTAAAGTCTGTCCCTGCTGAATAACTGACTTGTGAGTATCTGAATTTACATGCTATCTTAAGAGTGACAGGAAAGGAAAATATTGCCTGTTTTTGATAGTTCTTCAGGTCAATAAAATACTATTAAGTCTCAACAGGTGTGTCAGTACCTTGTATGGGCTAAGAATGTTTTTTGGCTACTAAGTACTGGGATGAGAAACTCCCAATGTTTCACAATGGATAAAATACCAGTGCTTGACTCAAAAAATCAGAAACACTGTAGAAAAAAATAGCAAGCCATTTCCACAATACTGCTAAGCATTACGGTTTGGTTTTGCCTATACAATTGCCAGAAGATGACCTTGATTTGAGGCTGTCTTAATTTCCTCTACCAACATTAAAGTCAAATGCCAGAGACATTGTTACAATACATATTGGTATGTCTTTATTTCATCAACAGAAATGGTGTCTAGACAAAATTCAGTTAACACTATCAATTCATATGAATGGAAATTTTTTTTTGCACAATACTGTATTTACAATGAGTAACTGAAGTCTTAAATTTATTAGTTCAATGCAACGCTATCTTTTCAAAAAGGTAAAAATTCTTAGTAACAAGGAATAAGCATCAACAGCCATTTCATTTATACAATAAAAATCACAAGTAACCACATTCACCTTGAAAAACAAAAAATGACAAGCTTAAGAACTAGTACAATAAAATGATGCATTGAATTAAGTTCCATTAATCACATAGAATCTGTGTAAAAAGTAGATAGAAAAACACCTGATGCAACTTGTTACAGTCATTGACCAGTTATGAGAGGTACAGAAGATTATACAGGTAGATATGTGTGAGAACTGTCCATACTGTCTGACCTGGGGAGGAAGAGGAGAGGGATTGCATCCCCTTTGCATACACTGATAAAACCCTGTTTTGAATATGGCCTCTGAAGTTTGTAAGGCATAGATAGTAGAGGTGCACTTGTATCTCACTGGTTCTGGAACAAACTCTGTTTTGGGTCTTTTCACCCTTGTAATCAAAGGCGAGCCTTGAACTGAATGGCAAAAATCAGCATCCAAAGATCTCCACAGTACCAGCTGTAACTGCTGCTGCCTGGAGGAGTCCAGATATTTTTATTCATAACACCAAATTCGGTATCGGGTTTTGAAGAAGGCCTTATCCTTTTCATAATCGCACATGCGCAAGAACTTACACTCATTTTCAACTGTGCACTGGGCTCTAAGAGAGATTCAGTTTGGCTTCTTAAATTCGAATTAACCTGTTAAGACAGAACAGGGAAATCCTAGGCTAAATTTCTAACCCCTTCAAAATTAAAGGGATCGCTGACTCTAACATCACTTGAACCACTTCAGGTTTTGAGCGATGGCAGAAATGGATTTTCGTCAAACTCTTTAGAAGTTTTTTGATTTATAAGGCTGCAATCCTATGCACACTTATCCGGGTAGAAGCTCCATGAACTCCGTGAGACTTACTTTCGAGTAAACATGCATAGGGTCAACTGAACCAACTTTCATATATTTTATTACACTGCATAGGTGTTTAAACATTATGTAAACTGGACCTATATATAAAAGAGCTGATATTATTGAGGCATTGATAATAAAAAGTTATCTATTTTTTTCAGTTTGAAGAAATTTGAATAATTACTCCCCACTAGAAAAGTGGCTTTCATCACAACAAAGGTAGAACCACATGAGCATTATAATTTAAAACAAATACATATCACTAGTTTTATTTTGATATCTATCTATCTATCTATATATAATATTGGTGGAGTGTAGGAAAATACTGTAATTCTTTTACATGACAAGCAATGACATTCTAACTTCCAGAGAAAGTTATAATAATTTATTAGTAGTCTACAATCCACCAAACTATAGATTTTGAATATACATTAAAATTGTTTGAATGGATTTAGCATATGTACAATTACATTCTACAGCATTATTTGATGCCTGTGTCACAAAATAATTCAATTATAAATATACATAGTATAAACAAGCAAAATTACACATACTGATTTTATATTGTAGATAGAAATTAGCTACCACATTTTTCAGCAGAGCTTTCCTAAGGCTACATCAAGTAATATCCTTTCTTATCTGTCTTCACTAACTCAAACTTTTTAAATGTACACATTTAAAGAGATGGCAGTGAAATAAGAGATCAAACAAACACAAATCCTGATCTTTTTGTGTGCGTGTGAAAACTGCCTCTTGGAGTCATTGGTTTGAGCTAGATTGTTGAGAATTTCATGCTTGCATAGGCTTAACAAAACTGCTCACTAGGCCTGCTGCTCAAAGGATACTGTAGCTGTGCATGTGAAATCTGTCTGTTGATTTGTTTTGAAATAAGAATATACAAGAGTTTATATGTCAACAGTAGAAGAAAAGGACCAACCAGTTACAGAATTAGATTAACCTATACTAAAGACCATAAAGATTGACTGGCACACCAAAGATAAAAAACAAATTTAACCAGCTGCTGGGAGAGTTATCATACTCTATTTAGGGAAGGAAAAAAAAAAGAAAGAGAGCTAATAATAAAACAAAAACAAAAAAAAACAGCTGAAATCCCACTCATGAAGCTTTTCACATCACAGTGATGCATAAATGGGACTAACTACAATTACTGAACACTGTAGTATTTCTAAGCTCCCAAAAACATCTGAACACTTTTCTTTAAAACTTCCTATATTTTTTAAAATTTTGTGATATTGCAGTAAGCCAAATGTATATTCAGCTGCTGTACTGTCAATAGCTGAAATGATTTTATTAAGTTTACATAGCTCATATTGTCTCTTTTCAAGAGACAGAAATTGGAATACTGATCACAGTGGCTTATGTATTCCATTTCTTTTTCAATTTTTACTTCCTTGGGAATAAAAACAGATGGATTAGATCCAAAAAAAGTGCATTTTTAAAAAGCAGCATATATTTCTTAGAAAGACTTCAAATAATTTACTTTGTAATATATAAAATAATAGTTTTATACTACAGCATCAAATTATTGATGCTTGAGTCATTGTATATTAGGCCTAGGACATAAATATTAGGATATCTTGGGAATCTGACTGAATCCTTTTTTAAAAAAACAACACTACTTTTGTTCCAGAATCAGATTTCAATGAACTTTAATTTTATTCAAGGCACCCCATAGAGAATGTAAATATTTATGTAAATGTAATACTTACCTGACAAAGCAGAATATGCTTGAATGAAACGAGGTTTTCTGGCAATAGAAAGTACAGCAAAGGCAAATAAAAAGGAGGAGGAGAAGATACAGACTGGACAGGGCCAAATGTATACTCTTTGCACATTCCTTGCATCAGCACAAAAGCAGCTACTGACTAGCATGGGAATGTAAAACCAAGACCCCACATTAATTCTTTTCCAATTTAACAGCTGCAAAGAGTATGGTTCTTTGCTGCTAAACAATGCACACTTACATTTTAACTAAAAATAGAATTTTTGGTCAGTTCTTTTTCTAACCTTCCTTTAGCCTAGGGATGTCCACCCTTGGCATCTTTAAGATGTGTGGACTTCAACTTACAAAACTCCTCAGCCAGCATAGCTGAGTTGTGTGGAGTTGAAGTCCACACATCTTAAAGGTTGGTCATCCCTGTTTTAGTCTAATGCAGTCCAAACTTGTCAATTTGTGTCCAGTTCTGAAATTAATTCTCCTACTTGTTTCCTTTGAAGTTGACCCAAGAGTCACATGTAGTTCTGAAAAATCATACACAAGAGAGTCCAAAATACATATCAGTCACTTCTAAATGGTGAAGAGCCAAACATAAAGAATCTAAAAAGGTTGAAACAACAGTGAATTAAAAAAAAAAATCAGGAGGAGAGGGGTGGTAGTGATGGAGGGAGAGGAGGAGGAGGAGGAAAAAAGGCTCCAAATCAGTGAGACAGCCAGGTCATTACAATAACTACTGCAGAACATGTTTTGTCTATTACTTGTAAACCAATAGAATGAGGTCAAAAGTACCATTTGCACGAGTTGGTATAATGATAAATCTTTACAAGTGGTTAGAATCTCATGTGAGATGCTGCCAGATGAGGCTTTTATTTTGCAATTACTTAGCCCTGCTTATGAAATTTTATTTGAAGTGAGGGATCTCTATGTACAATCATGCTTTCCGTTTCTTCCTTTTTCCACTACCAGTTTTTTCACTGTTCAGAAAGAAAAGATAAAATAGCCAAAAAATGGTTGACAGTAAAAAGGAGTTCTCCATCTGGAGCATCCTCAACCGTATAACTATGGGAAACACAAGTAGGAATTGGAGGTCACTTACAGATATTAAAACAGAAAACAATACTGCCAACTGGATAAAACAAAATATTCTCAGTTGCCTACCTGGCTGTGAAAATACAATAAAATTCACATCTTGCTTGAAATCTTAGCTTCCATCACTGACTGTATCACTGCAATGAAGTTCTCTGAGAAGCAGTGAAAGGTTCTGCAATGTCAACTGATTACAAGGCACACCCTTCATATCTACATAATCCCTCACCCCAAATAATTTATAAGTAAGTAAGCTTCTAACATAAAGTTGTATTTTCAAAATAAGTCAAACTCCCACCTAAAACATCACTCTACAGTTTGAATTAGCATCCATATGACATAAATATATGGAGGATTAGTAATAAGTTTTGTTTTACACAAATGCTTAATATTTAAATATATGTTTAAAATATAGTAGCTTCATCCTAAGAGGGATGCCCCACCCTTTTCAGTCAATAAATGTGGCAGATGCAGTATACTGTACCTACTTCCTAGTTGGCAGGAAGGGTGCAGTGAATGTGGAGTCTACTGCAGAAACAGGACCGACTTAATGGTCTGCCTATACCCACATCTGAAAAAGAGGCTGATTCCTTTGAAAGAAAAGCAATGCTGCTTTGCTGAGTGCTGGACTGCACAGTATCTCTCAGCAATGTGTTGCCATGATTACCAGAAAAGCTGTCTTCATCAACAGTGTGTGTGGTAATCTGATATACAGTAAACAGTACCAATCTGTAAATGATAAATGCCACCTTAAAATACAGCCCAGAGAACTTTATGGTAAAAGTAGAAAGTAACGTGTAAAAACAGAAGGACAAAATCCATCAGGAAGGAAGATCCTACATAAATCTTGTTGGCATGCACTGAAATTACGCAAAAACTCCTTTCAGATTATTTCCATTTACAGTACTTCAATAGGAAAAATGTTTTCATGAGCATGAATATAGTTATTATGTTTGGAACTAATTTTGCATAATCACTGGAACAGGCAAATCAGCTAGAGTTGAGTGAAATTTTTTACAGTTTCAATGTTTTTGCAACTATTCTAACTCAAATTTCATTTGTTCTATCCCAAGTTTTTGACTTGGGACTACATTTTTCAGCCTTTAAGATTTATGATTGCTCTAGATGAGATTTTCTGTACCTGCATTTCTATGAATGGACACTCCTTTTCACTTCACAGAGCAACTGAATCAGATTGAGCTGATGCCAGTAAAGGCCAGAATAGTAAATCCTAATATATCACTGCAGTTGACATCTGTGTTAAGGCAGTATCAAGTGAAATTATATAGTGAGGCCAATACAACCATTGGAGAAATTATAAACACTACTAATACAAGATCTGGAGTGGGACCTTCATTTAAATTATGCTGATAGACCTGAAACCGTATTCACTGAATCTAACCATTTTTGTCTTATACCATCTTTCCCCAACCTGGTTTCTTTCAAATGCATTGTGATGCATCTTTCAGAATTCCCAGTCACCATGTTCAAACTGGGGAAAGTTGCCTTAATTCTCAGAATTGGTAACATACACTGTACCATTTTTCTCAACTTGGATTTTTTTTTAAAAGATAAATAAAGTTAAATACAAACAATGCCCAATTCACACTATTAAGAGAATTTCATATTTGGCAAGACTAATAATTCATTATATAATCAACTCCTGAGGTTCCCCCCCCCTTATTTTACTGGATTTAAAAAAATGAAAAAGCAATGAATACGACATGTGACATATACCGAAGTCACAACTTCATTTATGAAATGAGGTTTGATCCAAAACTCAGTGCAAGTGGCAAAGTTGACCATTGTTATACAGTATCTGTAAGAAAGATAAGAGTAAAACCACTTTGTTCAAATGGGCATAAAAAGTTGCCAGTGCCACAAACACTGTCCCACATTAAAAATTCAAATAAGTTTCCAATGTTGAAACTTTATAAATAAAGTACAAACTAGATGATATTGCTGAGCAGTGAACTGAGTGGTGGGGAAAATATTAAAACATATACAAATCACTTCTAGTATAGTTCAAGAAAGGAATGTTGGAATTTTTTATACAATATAAATTTAAAATTCCAGTTGTTTTCATGAGAAAATTCTGAGCCATGCAGGGTTTTTTTTTGCATATGGATATATATTTTTATATATACTATATATATATATATGTACAGTTTAGCTATAAAACTTTGATGTGTAAAGAAGCTGTTTTCAATGAAAAATTGAACATTCAGAGGAAATTCCTGAGTTAGGGTTTTGTGACATCGGCCACTGAGAAAAAGCTGCGTTTGGGTCCTCAGAGGTGTTATGTCCATCCCTGTTGAATTTTGAAATTAAAATATACTAACAATTACAACAACAACAATAAAAAAGAATCAGACAGTGTTGCCACTGCTTTGTTCCCCTGCCTGAGCAAGGGATAGCACCATAGTGAAGAAGTTAAACTCCTGTTTGTAGAGAGGATGGAATACTTAAAACTAGTATTGCTGCTAAGACCACTGTAGTGTGCACCAAGTATGTCTTCAACATAGACAACAAATGATCGTGGTCACTGACTGACTGAAGAGGTGATGTAAAAGGTATACCAACACTAGGTGTACTCCTTTCTAGGCTGCTCATCTGTTGTACACTTATCAGTCATTTCCTGACAGAAATCCACGGTCACTGCTTGGTTGTTCTGCTCTGGAGGGAGCTCCTGCTCAGAGTAAGTAACTTGGTCAGCTCCATCCAGTCCTCTTGCAGCACATTTGTCAGAAATGTTGTTGGGTAGCCAATGGGCTCCCAGCTGCTGCACCGGGCTTTGTTCTGAACAGCACTGCAAGCCTTCTCCAATGCACTGGGAGGTCACTACATTTTGCTCCATTCCACATGGTGAAGGGTTGATAGTAGCTGCTGTTGGAAGATCCATAGGCCTGAGCACAGGGCAGTATCGGTGAAGGTCTTGGATCTGTTCAGAGTTTTGCATATCTCTGCATACTTCTTGAGAAAGGCAGGAGAAATTATCTAATAACTCTCCCATGCACGCTTTCAGCTGGTTCCTTTCTGATAGAAGTTTCTCTTTCTCACACACCTGAAAAATACAGACAAGTGTTAAGAGGGTTGGAGCCTCAGGCTTCAGGATTTCAAAATCAGGTCTTAACCTGGCACGTTATCCAGAATGAGATGCTAGAAGTCTGAATTTTACCACTAGCTGGTGGGAAAGCAAGGATGGAAAGAAGATAAGGTGTCTTCAAATTAGTAGGAAAACTTGGACCAGAAGAGCTAATCCTGAACAAAATAAACAGCCGTTGTTCTCCTGAGGCAGTGTTCAGCACACAGAAACACATGTATGGTATGAGCAGATGATGAAAAAAGAAGCCAAGACAACAGATAAATTACATACTTGGGATCAAAGATACGACAGAATTGTCTTTAGAAAAGGTATGAGTTATTAGTGGAACATTTTATCCATACACTTTTAAGGGATTGATCTTGTCTCAATCACACCTAACAATGTTCAGAAGGTTTTTATTAAGCAGATCTAGCGAGTTACCTGGATAGAACATGCTTCACAAGACTCAGTATTTAGTATTAATTATAAAGCAAGGCAAGATAGATTAGACAGATTTTATTAAATGTGGTTAATTATCAGAATAAGGCAAGATATTCAATAAATAGTGGTATTTTGATATTTCCTTAGGCATACCAATTTGCGGATTTCACATTCTAAATTCTGAATACAGTCCAGTTTTCTCTTGCGGCAGCGCTGTGCTGCAATTCGATTTTTACTGCGCCGCCGAACATCATGGATAAATTCCAATTGCTCTGAGGTTAATTTGTGCATCTTTATCATCATCTGGAAATCATTCCTTGGAAGATCTGTGATTTGATCTACAGGAAATGGAAGTTTCACCTGGGGTAAAACAAAGGAAAAGGCAGATTGTTTGTTTAACAAAATATTTAGCAGGTTCCTTCAGATAAAATACTCTTCTTTTCAAATAACAATAGTTGAATATTGTTCAAAAATCAACAGCTTTAAAAAGTAGCCATCCTAACAGTGTGAATGATAGCAATACAAAAAAATCAGCAACACTATCAAGTACAAGCAGCTTGGTGCAGATGAATAAGATTTTTCATTTGTTTCCTTCAAGGAGCAGATTATATTTAAAAGTATAAAGAATAACACTTGGGTCATAACTCCTGAAATAAAAACTACTTTTTTCTCTTAACTGAGGCTATATATCTGTTCTGCTAATTGTTGAATTTAATTAAATTCCCTTCTAAATCAATGAAAACATACACCACACATTTATTGACAGCCAATAAATAAATCCTCAGCATAAGGTAAAAGGATCCTTGGCAGGTTCAGTTGCTGGTGTAAATATTTAAGATTTTGCTTAGGCATTCATATTCTCCTGCGTTGTAATAAAATGTACTCATCCAGTTATTAAGAAGTTTTTTTCCTACTGCCACAATCGGATGAATCTGGGTGGTAAGGAAACTCAAGGCACTTTCTACAATAAAAGAATGATTAAAAAAAATAAAATAAAAAGCAAGTCTAATAAAATATTAAAATCTTTAATTGCTCTCATTATTTTTCACAAAGAAAAAAACACTTTCTGGAGGTAGTTATGCATGTTTTCATAAAGAAACAATTATTGCTATTGTTCTGAAACAGCCTTACTGATACTGGGTGCCTTGAGATGCCAAAGATTCTGATTTAGAGTTTTAAAAGCATTCAGAAGCAAGGACCTAAATATATGAAGGACACTTAGAAGATGGCAGATCAACAATGGATATTTTACATTCTCTTAGAGACTATTCTGTAAAACAATGTTGGGAATACAGACAAAAATTTCATTAAAAATGTTAGCTAAACGTGCAGTGTTGATGAACAAGTAAATGACATAATAGAACATTTTGAAAAAGGACATAAAATTAGGTGGCTTTAAGGGATTATATGTTTATGTTTATGCATTGGGTTTCCCCATATCACAAAAATATGCATAGGGAGGGAGGGAGAAAAATACAAAGAAGTCCAGCTAGTATGATGATCAAAAGGTTACACTCACAGTGCTAGCTTACATAGCAACCAGAGACATGCAAAGGCCTTCAAATAATGAGATGAATCACCCTAAAATGTATGACGAACCAAGAGAATTGACTGACAGCAATCTGAGGGTATAATTTTTATTACCACATCACATAATGATGGTTTCTAGCTCAGATATTTTTTAAACAAAATAGAACTTGACAGATTCACGGAGGATAGGTGTCCTAATGGCTATCGGTCATAACAATTGGCTCTTGAACATCTAACAGTAAAAAGATACCTGTGAACGGTACAAAGTTATCGTCAGATTCACGGAGAAATTTGCTTTGCAAAGGTTGTAAAAGGGACATTAGATTGATATGACTTCACAGCTCTCATTCTGGCCTTTGATCCTACTACAAAGAGTCAATTTTCAGGATTTCAGTGTATCACAGATGATACATATTGTTGCGTACACTAATGTGACCGGTAGATGGCACCATGTGCTTTAAGATACACACTGACAGATATTCAGACAGGACACACGCATGCTAATTCACAGTTCCCCAGAGAAGACTCCTTGGATACATGAGAATAAACACAAGTCTGCCCCTGGACAGGTAAAGTCAAGGTAATGGTTTCCCTGCCAGTCGTGGCCAACTCTCGGGGTGGTGCTCGTCTCCGATTCACAGCCGAGGGAGCCAGCGTTTGTCCAAAGACGCTTCTGTGGTCACATGGCTGACATGACTATCTGCCCAGGCACATGGAACACTGCTAGCTTTCCCACCAAAGGTAATACCTATTTATCTACTTGCATTTTTTACATGCTTTCGAACTGCTAGGTCGGCCAGAGCTGGAGCAATTAAGGGGAGCTCACCCCGTTACGTGGCGGCGCTTGGGTCTCGAACTGCCGAGCTGCCGATCCTCCGGCCGACAAGCCCAGCATCTTAACCGTTCGGCCACCGCTCCCCCTTCACAGACATAGAAAGTACTGAGATATCAGCAACTCTCACACCAAGAGAAGAAAAATCTTTCTACCTGGTTTTGTGCAGTAAATATTGCACAAGGCCATCAAGTCTGGCATTAATTCACTTCTCCACATACAAGAATAGTTATACTATTATGATTTTTCCCATGACATCTATCATTTTCACACTTTTTCAACTCACAATCCCTTGAATATATTACCTCTTTTCACACTGTCTTTCTGTGGACCTTTACCCTCTTGTCCCACCTGCGAAATTCAGCTATATAAACACAAACACACACAACACAGGCCACATTACTATGAAACGAGTAATCAGAAAAGGTTGTTTCCCGAACTAGACAAAGTTTTGCTTAAATAAACAAAGACTGACCTTAGGTATGGTGATGTGGACAATTATGCTTACAGACTGCTTTCTACGATAGGAAAGTCTATTTCCTTTTCTCCATAATTTTGATTAAAACATTTAGACCTTGACCTTAAGACTATATGCATGTTCAACGTGTTCTGTTCCCTCCTAATTCTCTGGGGGGTTAGTACAGCAACCATAGGCCATTGCAACTTGGTTTCCTTCGCAGATCTCTAGTATTTAGAAAAGTCGGTAAATGGAATACTAATTAATTTAAAATGTCTGGTAGGGGATTTCTGCTATCATGCCTTGAATTCTAAAGAGGCAAGCCTACTTTTACTAATTACATAATTTCTATGAAGAATGAACGCTATTTCCAAGTGCTGGTTATTATGCTCTTCAAAGGCTGTCATCCACGCACAGGAAGGACACAGTGATAGCCTTGGTTTTGAGTAGTACAAAAAAAGAATTCTCACTCGCAGCACAAGTCAGTCCTTTATCAGTGTTAACAGGCCAAGCTAAGCGCAAATTTCAAAGTTTATGCAATTTGATATGCTTTTATTACACATCAAAAACAGCTGTGCTTGGGATTAATTTCTGAAGAAGCCAGCTGGATAGTTCAGTCTGGTTGGTGAGTTGTAATATGGTTTGTTTTGGCCTAATCTTGGGGGAACCCAGTTACTCTGGCCTGTAAGACACGGGATGTGGTTTAGCAGGTGGTGTATGCACAGCCAGTATGATTATTCATCAAAACGAAGTTGCACAAATCATGGTTTAGTGTCATATGTAGACAAGTTGCTAACTACTGCAGGATGGGTTATGTGTGTTCTGGCGTTCTTTAGTAGAGAAATGAGAGCCTTAGGCTGAACCGAAATTAAATAGTTTTGGGGCAGCCCAAAGCACATGGATGTATGTTTTTATTTCCACGCTACAGCTTAGTTTCAAAAACTATACAGAACTGCTGCATTATTATATCCCTTTTGTACTCTTGAGATGGGATAGGATCTCTTCTGAGAGTAGCTTTCAGTGCCTCTGTAAGGCTGGTACTACAAGTAAGGGTTGGGCCTGTGATTCCTTGTAAAAACTTCCTTATGTTTCTGCAGTATAGATCAACTTTTGTAACTTGCCTCCTCAATCTTCTTTCCACATCAAATCCAGAAGTCAGCTGATGGCAGAAGCCTCAAGCTACAATAACTAGTTGTACTTTTGAGTATCTCAACATTATGTACATTTTGCACACAAGATAAGAATCGAGTAAGAGCTGATACACTTTTTTATGATAACGTTTGTATTTTCCAGTCCTATGAGCTCTGGTAACACCCCCCCACTACAACATATGGGATTCTGCTAAAGAAATCCATTTCAATTATCTAGGATAAAATTAAATAATGCAAAGTGACTAAGACAGCCAGTTTGATGTAGTTGTTAAGGCACCAGAGTAAATCCTGGGAGTTGGTGAGTTTTAATCCTGCCTTGGGCAGGAAGCCAGATGGATGACCTTGGGCTAGTTGCTTTCTCTGAGCCCTAGGAGGTAGGCAATGGCAAACTACTTCTGAAAAACCTTGCCAAGAAAACCGCAGGGACTATTCCAGCCAATTGCCAGGAGCCAACAATAACCTAAAGGTAAAGCCTGCCAGTCAGGACCGACTCTGGGGTGTGGTGCTCATCCCCGCTTCTAAGCCAAAGAGCCAGTGCTCATCCGAGGACAGAAGGCGAAAGAAAGAAAGAAAGAAAGAAAGAGAGAGAGAGAGAGAAAGAAAGAAAGAAAGAAAGAAAGAAAGAAAGAAAGAA
>JANHZU010006582.1:32259-44700 GCA_032468055.1 Acrochordus granulatus | reverse complement strand
GAAATGAACTTAGGTCACCCAAGGAATATACCGAACTGAGCCACCTTCCACCCAAGCACGCTGTGCCCCGAAAGAAACTTGGTTAGCATTGGTTAGTTCAGTTTGTATCCAAGGGCAGGCTTGGCTAAAAGGGGCCACCATCACTCCTTCGTGGCAAGGGAAATGGCTGACTTTTTAAGCATAGCGTTAAACAGGTGAACCTCATTTACAAACTCTGAAAAGCAGGATGGGCAAAGAAAAGGAGAAGGAAGCAGCAAGCTACGGATGGCATGAACAACGCAGCCCACGGCTCGCTCTGTTTTTAAAGCTTCCACTTCAGGGTATAGGTAGGACATCCTAAACGTAACCATAGTTTGGCTGTTCAGAAAAAGGAGGGTTGTATTTCTTAATTACCTGTGCAATTCCAGAAATAAACCTCTGTTGCACGACCTCCATGTCATCTTTCTCTGGCCCAGAAACACACACACAGCTAATACAAACACAGTCACTCTGACACAATCAATGTACCATGTTGTTTGACCCTTATTCCTCAGCAGTGCCAGCCAGATATTTCTAAGGGGCTGAGGGTATCTAGTTGGGGTCCTGTGGAAAATAGCTGCCTTGGTGGGAATGGCTAGTCACCGAATGAATACATGGCAGATCTGAGAGGACAAGTAACTCTTCCAAGAATCTGAAACCAAAGCCAAAGTTGGTTCTTATCTTGAAAAACAAAACTACATATTTTACTGCATCAGTGATACCTTTCTGAAATCTGTGTGATTCTTGCTTAACTTTGCCATACAAGGCCATCAAGCAACCCACTAAATACCTGCTAATCTGGAAAAAGAATAAAATATGAGATACTAAAAATAAGAGCATTTGTCTTTAGATATTATAACATATATAAAGGTGGCTGGTTGACAAAAATGCCTTTGGATTGTCATTCAAAAGATCATGGCTGGTGTTCATTTTCAAAGGCTAACTGAATGCTTTTGTAGTAGTCTCTTGGATCTCTTCTGTAAAAGAAACTGCCAACCTCAAAGACGCAATTCCCTTGAATATTAACAGTTTTTAGAAGACAATCTGTTAATACTTTCTACCATTCCTTAAGGTTTTCCATAAAGTATTTGCTTTTAAACCATCTAAAGTTTAGATTTCATGTACAGAAACCTACAGGGAATTTTTAATAATATTATGATTGCTTCAAAGATATAACAAATATATATATATATATATATATATATATATATAAATAAAAAATGGGTCAGTAAAAAACCCCAGTGAATTGCCATTTTCTAAAATCTTTTGCTCTTTGAAGCTGAGGTTCTTATTTCACAATTGCAAATATAATCAATGGATTGTTTTAACAGTTTTTCTTTACTTGCATATAAATTTTGCTGTGTGGACCTGCTTCTGTTTATATTCTAGAGTAGCTGAGTCTACTTATTTTACTGGATTTGGAAGCAAATATGGACTGCACAACAGCTCTGTATATACGCAATTTACGCTATGGTTAATAAAAAGCTATACATAATATAATCTTATGTGTTTTATAACACAAATTCTTAAGAAAAACATTAAGAGTCTGATTTCTATCTTTTGATATAGTTTATATGCACCTGTTTTGTAACATGTTTCTGTAGTCTGATTCAGCAAAAAACAGTTAAGAAAAATAAAACCTTTCACCTATTTCCCAATGGGCCAATTCACACAGAAACACTGTACTCAGAAATGGACAATGTTTTACTGAACATCACTAATATCTGAGATAGAATCCAAAATTATCAAAAGCTCAAAAATCAGGTTGTGTAACTTAACAAAAGAGCTTTGTCTATTTTGTACTAGTGGGTGACAGTTATATCTTGTTTATTAGCTCCCTGCCACATCTTGCTATGCTGTCTCATTGTGGTGGAGTCTTTCTGGAAGGGATGAATAAAGAATGCCAGGAGTGTATGTCAAGAGTACATACTCCCAGCAGGGTCACTCAAGGTATGAAGGTCATCCCAGCTGCCCAGCTAAAGCAAGCAGTCCCTTAGAATAGGCACCAGTAATATAGAAAGATGCTGTAAGCAGATGATCATTTTAGTGACAACAGCAAAAGCATCAATTCATGCCATGCAGGAGAAGGCAAACCTCTCCTGTATTTTTACCAAGAACCACATTGTTAGAAAATACGGATTGGCAATATAGTCCTGGTTGGTGGGCCCGTTGGCTTGGGTGGCACACAACATTATTCTGAAGAAGATCTGAGGAATTTGCAGAATAATAATGTTGTTTATGACATGGCTAGATTAAAGCCTTCTGACATCTAGTCACTGATGTTGCCATACAGGAAAAGAAAATCAAAAACTGCAAAGGCAGAATTGTAGTAGGAACATGCAATGGAGGAAGCATGAATATAGGAAAGCACAACACAGTGAAAGATGAAATGACTATAACTTCACATCTAAGGCATCAGCAAATTGAGATGGAATGGGATCAGACACTTTCAGTCAGAAAATCACATCATCAGCAAAGAAAAAACAGTGTTGCTTTTATAATTAAGAAGGGTATAGCAAGAACAGTCCTTGGTTACAATGCAATCAATGGCCAAATAATATTGATTAGACTTCATGGACAACTTTTTAGTACGACTATCAATCAAGTTTATGCTCCAACACTGATGTAAAAGAGGAGAAGGTTGATGATTTCTATGATCAAATTCAATTTGAAATTGACAGAACATGCCAGCAAGATGTGCTGCTTATGACTGGAGACTGGAATGCTATGTTGGAAACATGAAAGAGGAAAATGTAGTAGGATTGTATAGCTTAAAAAATTAAAATGAAGTAGAAATCTGACTTATCAATTTTTGCCACTCCAATGATTTCTTCATAGCTAACACTGTCTTCAAATGATCAAAATGACTCTATACATGGACATCACAAGATGGAATACAGTATATAGAAATCAAATTGACTGTATTATTGCTAAAAGGAGTTGGAGATGTTCAAGTATAGCATCAAAGACATGGTCAGGTGCTGACCATGGAAGATATCTTTGTACTCTTGTGCAAATTCCAAGTTTGCCTAAGAAGAAGAAAGCCAGTCATTTTCTACAATAAGATTTTGTGCACATACCCACCATTTTCAAGGCAAACATCGAACTGCTTTGAAGTCCTGAACCTCACTGATAAAGAACCAGAGAAAATATGGAATGAATTTTAAAAAAGTAGTTGAGGATTAATGTGAAGAGACTGAAGTGAAGAAAGAAAAGGAAGCATGGAAACTGCCAAGAAGATAAGAAAAGCCAAAGCCAACAAAGACAAAAATCTCAGAAAGGAACTTAACAAAGAAAGTCAGTCAATAAAGATGCTCAGTCATCCAGGTAGAATTGTCTGGAAGCTGCTTGGATAATCAGTGAAAGTCTTGAACCAAAAAGAAAAGAAGTCAGGTTGCCATGACTCAGACAATTAACAAAGAAAGCTGTTAAAGACAAACAGTATAACTTCATCTGGAAAGACAGTGAAGAAGGACACAGATGTGGAAAAACATGAAAAGTTTTTCAAAAGGTCCCTGAACTCAAGAAGTTACAACCTTGAATTGGTATGCTAAAAGATACCAATGAACAAATTCAAAGGACATCAAAGGAAGAAGGAAGGCGAAGACTGAAACAATCTATAATAGAGTTGTCAATATCCAAGATATCTTAGAAGATGTTCCTTATTTACAAAACTTCTAATACAAGAAGATGGATCAATATTCCAGTCATTACCATGTCAGAAGGCTACAGGAACTGATGGAATACCCATTGAACTCCAAGTAACAGAAGAAGAACCAGTCAAGGTCCTAACCAAGCTATCCTGGCAAATTTGGAGAATGACACAGTAGTCAACTAAATGGAAGAGGTCAATCTACATTCCAGTAGCAAAAAAGGAGACTTACTACAACAGAATGTGCAAACTATTGCAGAATATCTTTAATTTTACATATTAGCAAAATAATGTTTAGGATTATCCAATGCAGATAAGAGCCCTACATGAAAAAGAGATGCCAAATATCCAAGCTGACTTAAAAAAATCTGAGAAACATAAGATATTATTGCTGATACTTACTGGATAATTAAGAAAGCCAAAAATACTAGAAATAAATCAGCATGTGCTTCATGAATTTTAGAAAAACCTTTAATTGTGTCAATCACATCAAGCTTTAAAAAGTATTCAGAAAAATGGGAATCCCAAAATACCTCATGGTCCTCATGAGAAACTTACATACAAGTCAGGAAGCCACAGTAGGGGCAGAACATGGTGAATCAGAGTGGCTTCAAGTTGTCAAAGGAATGTAACAAGGCTGTATACTCTCCCTTTATTTGCAATGCTAGGAAAAGTGGAAGGAAGGAGAAGAAAAGAACAACCAACAGCAAGGTGGCTGGACTCAGTTACAGTGGCAATGAGAGTGCCATTGGGAGACTTGAAAGAACAGATTAGGGATAGAATTGTCATGGAGAATATCTATGTGATTGCTAGAAGTCAGAAATCAATTGATGGCATATAATAAATCAATCTGGTTTATTTGTTCCACACACTAGAACATTCAATCTGTGCATTGTACTCTGTTAAATCTTGCTTACATGAGCACCATCTTATGCCAGAGTGGTCATGACACATTTCCCCAAAGATTTTGATACGGCAAATTCTTACGGTTCCAAATTTTGGAAGTGAGATAAACAAAACCCTTCAACATCCACATTTACTATCTTTCATACATTCTGAAACGTATAAGCATATGATAGTTATTACCACTGCTAAAGGAACTAGTTGCTGAAAAATAGAGGAACCACATATAAAAATGCTAAATTTTCTGAAGCCAAATTGGTAAGTTTTGCACACTGTGATCAAAATAAGACAACGGACCAATAACTTTTCATCAACTGAGCCCACAAAGCAAATAATTAATGGTACCTAAATGTGTTTCACATTCAGTATCAGCAGCATAAGTTCTAAAATTTGCAATAATTCAAGCATACTTGAAGGAGAGACACTGTCTCACTATGAACAAGCAGTAACTGCACATTTATTCCTCAGTGAATTGACTGAAGGAAAGGGCTTCATGCTCATAAGGATAAGAGCAGACTGGCTAACACATCTATGCACATATTATCAGTTTTGTGTATGCCCCTTATGGTTTTTCTCCTGCTCAACTCTCACTTGGTTTGTCTGCAGTTGCTTATTAACTTTTTAAAGTGGTTTTCACTGGTTGCAGTACCAAACTGTTAAAGAGTCATATGCTTTAGGAAATAAGAGATCAAGGTTATGACTTAATAAATTATAAGATTCTCATTTTCCTTTCTTGAAGAGACTCTACTGCCAAATACACAAAAAGTAACACAAGTCAAACAAAGGTTAACAATCAACTCAGATAAACACACTCGCTGTTGTATCCAGTGCAGAATATTGCTCTCTTTTCCCTTCCTTGCCTCGCATGGATATGATCTTCTACTGACATTTTGGAGGTGGGTCTGATCAGTATTGCTTTTGTTCCAACAGTCAGCAAATCATAGCTAGTACCCAATCAACATACTAAAATGGTTGATAAACAGGCTTCAGTGAAATATTGTTAGCCAAAAATTGAGTGCAATGACTAACGCTAGATCAAAACTGAAAGGGATGGGGCATTTTCAGGACTCTGTGGGATAGTGAAGGTTGGTATAGAGGTGGGCAGGGAGAGAAGCAAACCTGCTGTGAGGTATTCCCTGTCTCTACAGTTACAACTACAATTAAGAGATCGAGCAACTTAAACCTGTACGGAACCTTTTTATATGATGGCTTCTTACTCTGAATTTGAGACATATTTCCGATTGTCAATGAGCCTGACTCCATCCATCATCAACAGTATACTGGACAAAAGCGACTATTCTCTGTATTTTGTATACAAAGAAGGCCATTAGGTTAATAATGACTTTCTGAAGGGGTCACAAGAAGTGTTAGCAGGTGTACTTATCACAGATCCCTACCTCATGTCCTCTGTCTTGCACAGGACATGACTCACTGTCTGCTTCAGAGAACGATCCAGACTCATCGCTAGAGTTTGTTCCATAGGATGGCTCACATTTTATCTGGGGTCTGACTTGGCTGTATATTCCATCTCCCATCACGCTCGGCTCCTGATGCTCAGTGGCCAGGAATCGAGCTCCTTGAGAACAGGGGGAAGATGAAAACTCACACAGAGGCAGGCTGCAGGGAGAACCACCGCTGCCATCCTCTGCGTAAGAGTAGGAGGAACATGAGCTGGACGTCCTGGTTCTGGTTTCCAGAGGAGGAGACCGAGGACAGACTTTAATTGGCACTGGGCAGCTGGTGTTGGGCCGCATCCGTCCTGGGAAGTGGTCAGCGGTCTGTCCAATGTGAGCATAGGTCTGGCAACTGGGAAGAGATTGGCTGCTTCCTGCCCACAGACCTTTCGGCACAGTCTCGGTGAGATCTTTATCCACGCTGCTCATGCCAGAGTATGAATGCACCGAAGTGTTTACTTGGTCACAAACATTTGAAGAGAATATAACGGTCCTCCTGTCCACCTCACCTTCTTGCTTACAGAGTCCTTCCACAAAGCCGGGGCCTCTGAGAGGCGATCCCACTGTAAAACTGGAAGCATCCTTTTGAACAGCTTGGGAGGGCCCATAACTGCCCATGAAGGGGACATAATCAGCTTTGTGGTCACCCTGAGTTGTCCCCTTGTCAAAAGGGCATGTTGGATTTCTGGCAAAGTGCTGTTGGGAAGTACTTGGGAAGCCATCTAAGTTCATGGTTTTTGTTCGGTTGAAGAAAGATCTTAGGTAGGAAGGGGAGGAACTGTTTTTAGACCTGCCAGCTGTGTTGGGACTTGGTTGCTTTCGGTCCATTTCAATATCCCCCTCTTTATCCCTGACACCAGTCTCATCTCCAGAGAGGCATAGTGTGATGTTTTCTTCATCATTCTCCTCATTCCTAGGCTCACTTTTAATTTGCCCGATGGCAAATTCTGGTTTGAGGTCATCACCTGAACCTTTTTCATTGAATGTGCTTGTGAAACCTGAGGTACTAACATGTGATGTGTTATAGATATTCTTGGTACAAGCTAGCTGGTATTTCTTATACCTGGGGTACCGCGTTACCACTTCTTTATCCAAACTATCCTTGCCGTCATCCAGTATTTCTGAGTCTGGCAGCATCCCTTCCTCCTTACTGGCTCCAGACGTGACTGATTCAAAGTCAAAAGGCTCTGAGTGCATTCTGTCTCTCGAGCAAGATATCTTTGAAGTCTCTGACTCCATAGTCTCTTCCTCTTCTCCCTCCGAGTTCTCATCTTCATGCATCCGCTGATAGGTGAGGTCCTTTTTGCACAGGAACAGGCCATCTTCGTTGTTTAGCAGCTGGGTCTGAAGGAAGCTGAAGCAGGAATCCTCCAGGTTGTGCATGCGTAGAAATTCTGCACAGTGGATGACCTCTTGTATGTTTTCTCTGCTGAGTAATAGCTTAGCAGTGTAGGCAAACTGCAACAATGGACCAAATCCCTTGGCAGTGACCTGCAATGAAAAACAAAACAAAAAATAGGAAATTTCCAGGATTACCTTCAGCATTGCTATTTTCCAAGCCCCTCTAATATAATAGTCAGCACTGAAAAATGCCTTCAATAAATTAATTCTTTTGTTTCATAATTTCATGTAAAAGAGCGATTTAAACATTCATAAGGTGGCCACTCAATTAACTGTTCCTGCTTCAACTTTGTCTTCTATCTCATCTTGCCTTAATTATTTTAACCTTTTTATTTATTTACGATATTTTGTATATTTGTGTAGCTTTTCAATGTAAGCTGCCCAGAGTTGCTTTGGTGAGTAAAGCGGCATATAAATTTAATAAATAATAAATAAAATAAAAATACATCCAACAAATGATTCAAGGACAATGAGATCTCTAGCATTTGCCAAATGGTACTTGTTCTAGGAACCTCATGGATATCAAGTGTTTAATGAGTGCACAACTCTACCAATTTTACAATACTTCTCTAAAGTAGACCTTGAAATTAGAATAAAGTACATCAGCCATTACTAAATGCATTTTAAATAACAGTATAAGATTACTGTAGTAATAAAAATACTATAAAATATTGTATATACAATATTTAATCTGTATTCAGTTTAGCTGGGTCAAGATTTCCATTGTTGGAAAAACTTCTATGAAGGGGCATTTAAAAAAATTAGGGGTCCTTGGGGAGTATATGGAATTTAAACTGAGCAAGCAACAAAAATAGTTCTCATTTTGCCGGCAATATTTAATCATGTGTTTAGAGAAGATAATTTGGAGGTCAGTTTCTCCGTCTGCCACAGGCATTAGTATCAAATAACTCTGAAGACACAGCAACCATTTAGGGTACTGAATAATCCAGCCAGGTCTGTAATTTCAATTCCACCCCCCCGCATTAAAATTAGTTGATCTGTGTTCCTTATGAAGTCTTGTCTCCCGAGAACTAAAAAAGTCTTGCATTTACCGAACCCTCCACGAGGTGGAAGAACTGCAAAAGAAGCAAGCTGTCCCCTAATGTGTTTTTAAACGGTACAGTACGGTACTTTCTCCTGTGAGGTCTAGGCAACAAGAACATGCCACTGTGCATTTTTCACGCAAGCTGAGTCAAGGCTTTTCGGGCACCCAAAACTGCAGCGCCCCAGACATCTGCTCCTTATGTCTTGCTCCAGAGGCTTTTACGTGCAGTGGAGGAATTGCCACGCGATCACAGAGCTGCTTGCTCTCGTGCTTGAAGCAAAAATCTGGACGGAGGGGAGAGTCGGGAGCTAATTCCTTTGCAATGGGCATCAGGTAGGAATATCATTGTTCTGAAGCCCTAGAACAGAAACATTTGCAGATTTAAGAGGCGCCCTTATTTTGGAACTTTAGAAACAGCCCAGATCAGTGCTAAATACAGCAGTCCTCGAGTTACAACCGTAACCGAGCCCTGCAGTTAAGGTTGCAAGTTGTGACGGTTGCAAAGTGGATCACCACACGCTCAGACCTGGTTTTATGACCTTTTTTTGCAACAAACACGGTGGGTGCTGCAAATGGCCATAAACGCAAACTGGTTGCCGAGCCCTCGAAATATGATCACATCGGAGCTTTGAAACCAGGTCATAAGGTTTTTGGGTCCGTTGTAACTTCAAGCAGTTGCTAAGCAAGCAGTCATAAATTGAGGACTATCTGTGAATAATTTCCATGACTAAAGACAAGCAAGGTTTCCTGGGAAGCTCAAAAGACTGCAACAGTTCAACAGCCCAAATCTTCGCAAAAACCGATTTGTCTTTACTATGGCTCCTCCAACAAGCTTGCTTTTGGAACTGCTAGAACAAGAAATATTTGGGGATTATAAAGTGATTATAAATGTTGTCCATATTAGAGGGGGAGTTTAAAATTGCAAGTATTATGCATTTATTATATTACAACCATACACTGGATTGTTGAGAAAAGATCCCCCCCTATTGAGAGAAGCTTTAGGCAAACTATAGCAGCAGCACAACTAAAAGCATGGCAATGTATACAAAAATAGCTTGCGGTATTTATGATGCAAATAAAAGATTTTTTAATTTTTTAAAAATGCATTAAAATCAATACTCAAAGGGCACCGATCTATTAGGTCTTTTATAAAGTAGATCAGCTTTTGAGGTCTACACAGACTGAATGGATTCCTATAACATGAATTAAATTGTAACATGACTGGAAGATTTTGGTTCTTCTGGTAATTTGGTTTTATAATTTAGTCTAATTAGTCACATCTTTTTACCGATAATCTCCAAAAATCCTGAGATGCCACTTCTTATGCGGGGAAAAAGTTCCAGGAACACTGAAATCCCCACGAAGTTAATTCAAATTAGCTTTAATCCAAGCAACTCCTCCTTTTGCAGAGTCACAAATACCTATATGCAACCTATGTCACTAGGTGCTCTTGCGAAAGACCAAGGCATAGGAAGGTAGGAGATCAAAGTTCAAATTCTTACTTAGTCAGGAACGATCTTGACCGTCCTGAGCCAAGTGCTCATTTTTTGTATGCTTGCAAAGGCAGGTGAGATGATTACAAGGAAGAAATTTTATAATGATATCCTAACACAGGAAGTATTATAGAAGTTTATCCTTGAGCTAGGTAAAGTCTGGTAGCTCAAACACAAGACATTACATTTTTCTTCCAGCTTTTATTCTGATGCAGTGAAAATTCCCCCTTCTAACTCATATCTTGAATGTTTCTCTTTTTCAAGTAAATTGAAAAATTTAAATTTTCCTTAAAATCCCTTGAGCCATCTTAGGCTGATGATGCATGTGGCACCGAAGGGCAAGTGGCAACAGAATTTCTGGTGCAGATTCTTAAAACTTTAGCTGATTTTTATGCCTGCATTAAGTCTCAACTTTTACGTTCTAGGTTACATTTCTTTCTTTTCAGTTACGTTAGTTATTTTACCAGTGGCCTTACTAGGAATTATCCTAAAGCTACAATTTGTTTAACAAATTTCTAAAAGTGGCAGATTTAGTGAAAATTAATTCTGCCTCTGTTCACACAACCCAACCTTAAGACTTTGAATTTCACTTGTGGTAACAATTCTTTTTCTTCTTAAAAAAAGGACAGAATGTTGGTGTAACGCAGATCTGCGTGTCTGCAAATATCTTTGCATTTTGTATTCCTAGCAGAAAGTTTTAAAAGTTGCCATCAGATCTTTAGTAAAAGTGACAGACGTGTCTGGCACTTCCAAATGCAGAGCTGCTTGTATGCAAAGTTTATCAAGTAAGTTTTGCAGATTCCAGTTCAGTTGTTTGTTTTTAACAAATATGGGACATTTATGTCTAGAGGGAAAGAACACGTGAAATTTATGAGGGTAAAGAAGCCATTTAAAAAAATCTTCCATTAGAGCAGTTTATGTTGATTTTTTAAAATTTTGTATCTCTAACTAAATTACCATCAGTTCCAGGAACTTTTGGCGAAAACGAAGGGCATGGCCCTCCCCGCTTTCCATACATACGGATCACTTTCCTGAACCCAGGCCTCCAAACGGTGTTGGGACTGCAATTCCCAGGACTCCCCAGCAGCACTGGCCATGATGTTGCTGGGTGTCACAATGCCAACATTTCTGAACTTGGCTGGGAGAAAGGCAAATACACAAAAACTGATGATGAGAAGCACATCAAGCATTACCGAATCAACAGCACTTTTTTTCTCCTAAATTCAGAGGGCAGGGAAGTTAGAAAAAGTCAGCGAGCCTTGACAGATCTCGAGGGCTTGTATTTTGGACACGTTAGTGACACTGTTTTTCAAAATTTAAAGCCAAAACAGCAGGAGGGATGACTATCAGAGGGAACACATAATTAAAAAAAAAAACCCTTTCTGGGTATTAAAGACCTGAAATAACAGCCTGTTGGGTGGGTGCCACCCTCATCTTAGGGGGTGCAGCTACCTTTGAGCCCCACACTTGCCTCTCTTCAGAAACCAATGTCAAGACTTCTTCAGAGGGGATTTCTTTCAGCTGCCGGTAATACTTCCTGCTGCTTTTACTGAATTTTCATGGTTTACATTTTAGATTTTGCTAATAGCCACCTTAAGTACTTTATAAGTAAAACAGAAGACAATAAACTGAAAGGCTAAATGAATAAAGAAATCTGAAGATTAATTTCTCATAATCTACTCCTGCTTCCTCGGTGTATTTTCTTTACATTTCCCTCTGCTTAATTTAAATTATGAAGGTAGGAGCCCTTCTGTAATATAATCTAAATAAATAATTTTCAAAGAAGCTAGCCATATTATGCAGATGGAGTAAGAACCAAGGTAGGAACTGTGATATGTATCACCTATGGATCTATAAAAGAATATCCAATATTGGTAGTCCTTGACTCGTTTAGTGCCACCAATTTTAGTGGCACCGAAAGAAGTGATTTATGACCGGTCCTTGCACTTAGGACCATTACAGCATCCTCACAATCATGTGATCAAAATGTGGAGATGTTTGACGGTTGCAGCATCCTAGGATCATGTGACTTCCATTTGCAACCTTCCTAGATGGTTTCTGACAAGCAAAGTCGATGGGAGAAGCTGGATAAGCTTAATGACTGCATGATTCACTTAACAGCTGCAGTGATTTGCTTAATAACTGTGGCAAAAAAGGTAATAAAATCTGGCACAACTACTTAACATCCGCCTTGCTTAGCAACAGAAATTCCGGTCCTATTTGTGGTCATAAGTTGAGGACTATCGGTAGCTGCTCATGAATTTCACATAAGAATGATACAGTCAGTTGGCCCAATAGCTGCAAATATGTCACTCCAGGAAGTACTTTTCACCAGGGGAAAACAAGACTTTAGAACACTAGAAAGTTCAATACAAAAATGTTACGTTGAACGAAGCTCTAAACCAGGGGTGGGCAATTATTTTTCCCAGGGGGCCAAATGAGAAGCAGACAATATTGTGGAGGGCCGGGCCAAAA
>JANHZU010006582.1:11650-22321 GCA_032468055.1 Acrochordus granulatus | reverse complement strand
CATTTCCAGTCTTGCAGTATATTCCTAATATTTTGAAATTAGGGTTCATAGCTGCCATATAGACAATTACTATTCTTTAATTAAATTAGTAATAGCACCTGAGTTAAAGCAGCTTAAGTTGAGCTGGCAGCTTAAGCGTAGTTCATTCTATCACTGCATTCTCACACTGACAACATCTTTACCTAAGGACTACTAATAGTTGCAGCAGAAATTGAGTAGATGGAACCAACGGAGGAGCTGGCACCTGGGTCCATTGAAAGCTGGGAAGTATGAAAATTGTGAATAGACTGTGCAAGGGAGTAATAACATCCAGAGATACTTTGAACAAATGGAGCTATCCAGTGGTTTCTGCCTTTTGTGTGTGTGGAGACATGCAGACAACAACACATATGTATATCTGTCCTTTGTGCCTTGATCAACGCACACTTGAGGACCTCATGGCAATGTGACAGTACACAATTAATGTTGTCAGTTTTTTGGCAAGATTGTTTAACTTGTACATAACCTTTGTATTTTATAATTTAAAATTTATGTTTTATAGTATTCCTTATTTTAATTGTGATGCTTCTGACATAAATAATAATAACAACAGAAATTGAGCTGTTATTTCTCTTTCCTACAAATATTACATCTCTGCCTTGGATCTATGTTGTGTTTCCCTAGGTGTGTATCACAGGGAGTCTTGCTGAAGCACACAAAGAGAAGAGGATATGAGTGGACAGGTTAAATATATCAGTTTGCTAATACTATTTCAATATCAGTTGATATATTATTTATTCTTAAGTTTATAAATAAGTAGAAAAAACAGTGGCACATCATGCAAATTTCCACGATGCCCAGATTGTGGAAATCCACAGAATAGGAAAACTAGAACCTGCTCCTTTGATTGCGGTTCAATATCTGATACTCAGAACCAGATCTTGTAATTTAACAGGAAACAGTTAGTTTGTGGAAAATACACTTTTTCTATCTGAATCAAACGTCAATTAATTTCACAGAATGAATATGAGCCGGATGATGAAACAAATTAGAGGGAGTGAATGTTGTGATTTAGAGCAGGATATTAGCAAAAAATTTGGCAGAATTGCCTCACATCACTATGTAAATATCAAACTGGAGAAGGTGGGACATTCCCTTAGCATCATTAAATGCAAAGTTTTAAAATTAGCAAATTGCACTAAAAGCGCTGAAAAATACAGCCTGAAGCAGCTTTACCCAAGCTAAGAGCCCCTTCTTTATGGACTTCATCTCTCAGGATTGTCAGTAATCCCTACTGGATGGCTGAGGAATTCTGCACTACATTTTATCTCATGTATGATTGTAAACCTGTACTCTATCAAACTCTGTTATTTTCTAAATTAAACAGCTTTTCCCAATATATATTTTTATATTATATATATATATAATTTTTCCAACTTCTCATTGCGATTATATTGATAAGTCTATCATAAATTAAATTAAAACTATTTTAATTCACTTTGTTTTTCATTTGCTGAATTTCTAGCTTTCATGAAACTAAATTTCTGCCTGCCATGTTATTCTTAAATGCAGAATGTAACTGTGAAACTATGCATGGTAATTCTGTTTAAAATAATGTCTCATGCGGAGACTATTTTGCTTTTGATTTTTGTCCTGCATCAAATCATATTTTGCTGGTGAAAACATATACTTTCTCTGTTAGGTCAACAGGTTATATGAATGGTTAACATTATACTATAATATGTTACATTAATGGTTAATATTAATAAACTGCAAGGATGTTTTACTGCTATTATTTAAAGAAGACAGTGATATTGACTGCCTTTATTTCATCCTATCATGCTGCTTAATAGATGAGATCCCAAACTTATGCAAAACATTTTTTCTAATGGGCGTTTCTTCATGTACTAATATTACACATGCTAAAGAAGAAAATACACAAATCAGTAAGAAAATCTGGAGTGTATTGGGGACTAATTCACATTTCTTTCTAAAACGTTTTACCAGACAAGCCCTGGTACTTCTTGTAATAGCATATTACACGTCAATATTTCTAAACTATATTTTGCAGTTTGAACATAGTTTAGTGAACTATTGAAGATCTTCTGCAAACTCATCCCAAGATCTAAGAAAGGGATTACGGATCCATTCAGTTGATTAGCCAAATAATTACCCTGTCAGTGAATGAAAAAAAAATGTTGGCAACTCTCTTCTCAGCTGCTACATTAAAGCAAATAAAAAGAAAATCACTAAAAGATTTCTGGATGACAATTCACAAAGAACATTCTTTTTTTAACATCTTAGTGAAAACTGATTTTCAGCACCCACAAACAAGACTAAATACCAATACTGACTGAATAGTATATCCTGATTCTTAAGATTTTATTTAAAAGATGTCACTCTAAACACAGTTGAAATATATCATAATACCTAAAACTAATTGACAAGTTAAAAATCAATCAATCAATCAATGTCCAGATCCAAGCAATACAAGATTCTTGATGAATCTATATCTGAAACGGTTAGATATTAAGATAATTGAATCTGTAGAACATGTCTAATGAAAGAGAAAAGTGTCAACAAGCATCTAGCAAAAAGAGATCCAATAAATATTATATATTTGGACTTTCATAAAGCTTATCAAAAATCCTACACTGTAGATTTTTGAGCAAATTCAACAGACATGAAAAAGAGACAGGCATTCTTATAGACAAATAACTAGTCAAAAAATAAAAGGTGAAGGTTTCCCCTGCCAGTTGTGGCTGAATCTAGGGGGCAGTGCTCATTTCTGTTTTCTACCCGAAGAGCCAGAGTGCCAGCTTCCGTAGTCATATGGCTGGCATGACTAAATGCAGAGGTGCATGAATGCTCTTACCTTCTCACTGAAGATGGTACCTATTTATTTACTTGCATTTTTACATGCTTTTGAACTGTAGGTTGGCAGAAGCTAGGCAGAAAATGGGAGCTCACTCTGTTATGCAGTGGCTCTTGAGTCTCGAACTTGAGCCGCTGACCTTCTCGCTGACAAGCCCAGCGTCTACATCAATAGATGGACAATTTCATATTGGAGAGATGTTCATAGTGGAATCACTCAGAGATAAGTACTGATATTTTTAAATTTGTTTTGTGAACCATCTGTAAATAGGAGTAACTAAAGAATAGCCAACATTCTGATTACTAAAATAAAAAAAAATTGTGAGGAGCTTTCTGCAAACTGGTTAAGCAGATATCAGAATGGCAAATGCAAACCAAGTGCACAATGGTGAGTGATGTCAGGAAACATAATCCACAAATCAATACTTGATCAAGAACTATTAATGCATATCTATTTCCTATTTGATCAGGAAAGAGATCTTGTAAGTGTCTAAAGTTTTAATGCCTGGAAGAAAGGCTGTAATACTATATGAGATATGATAGAAGTAGGTACAACTGGGCAAGGTATTAAATTCATGAGTAAAGAGTTTTTCTTCTCTCAATGTTAGAACTCAGGGTCAATAATTAAATTAAATGTGGGACGATTCAGGTCTGATTAAAAAAATAGTTAAATTATGGAACTCACTGTAATTAGATGTAGTGATGACCACCAATTTAGACTTTTTCAAAAGGCAATTGGAAAAATTCAGCCTATGAATGGCTATTTGTTTTTACGGGTTTTTAAATATCTTTGGGAACACAGGCAACATATTTTAAGTACCACTGCTAGGAAACAATGAAATGACTTATGACTCTCCACGTTTGTAAATTCCAAAAAGGATCTGGTTCACACAAAAGGATGTGGATCACACATGCTGCAGATCACTCAAACTGTTAATTTGATCCAATAGAATTCATGTTTAGAATTCTATTTATGTGTAGATTTATGTAATTAAGATATTTTATTTTCATTTTTCCCTCAAGATCCTCAGCACAAAACTTGACTTTTTTTACCATTGGTATCAGCATATATCTTACAGCATGTATCTACAGACAGGATGTTTTGCCCCAGTTTTCTTACTTTATGTTTGCCCCTTGCTTCTTCCTAAAGTTAAAAATATCTAACTCATTCAACTTCCCACAGAAAAGACGATTATCCAGTTCTCTCATCATCTGTGTTACTGACTTCTGGGAATTTCGAGCTGCCTGATATCCTTCTCAAATTGCAGCAACCATAACTGGATATGGTACTCTAGGTGAGGCCTGATTGAGGCAGATTCAAGGGGAGTTATCACCATCTTCAGATAGTATAATGATATGACCCTTCCTACATTTGGGGAGAAGGAACAAGTATCTTAGCTACCCTTATGTCATCCTCATACTGAGTGGATGACTCACCCTAATGTAATGTTTCTTTGATTGACAAAGGCTTTTCAAGCAATAATGATGGAAAATCAAGGTACTTAACTGCATGAAGAGCCTTCATGGATAAAGTTCTCCACTGCAAACAGTTTGGAAATGCAAAACCATCGTGGTTAGTGCTTATTTTAAGTACCCTTACACTGAATAGGGTTATTACTTCTCATTATCTGGACTCTCTAGGTCTGTTGACAGAATCTAAAGCTGCATTAGCAGATGTTTACTAAAACTCTTAGGACTTTTTTTTTCATTTACTATAGTCAAGATGTCATTCATTCTGTATTAATGCAATTGAATTTAATTACTAAATTATCTTCTCTCTGATAGGATTTATATTGTTTAATGTGGGCATTTCCTCATATTGTCAATTTGTTTGGAATCTGGCTTTTAAGAACAGGGAGTTCCACCACACACAGTTTGCACACCTTAATCTCTCACAAAGTAGTCTGAAATTTGTTATCTTCTTCACTTCTGCAAAACTGAAATCACTGAGCAAAAAACACCCAAAGCAGTTAATGTTAATTATCTACCTAACAGGGCAAACATAAAGGATGCTATTTAATCAGATTTCCTTTTCCAAATGACCATAGATCCTACAGTAATAAACATTATCTCAAACTCCAATTCAATACAAAAAGAAAGTAAATTTTATAGTGCTTTATCTATAGCATGTATTTGACATGTTTTATGCATTTATCTGGGTACTTGCAAAACGAAATAAATCAAAAGCTCTGATTCAGCACCATGAAGGGAAGCAAAACTACTGATATGCAATTATTTCACCATTTCAGCTTGCAAGAAATTTTAAATGGAGAAGGAATGTAGTGGCACTCCAGCAGTTTGCAACCAAATGTTTCTCCCAATAAATATAACTCTGATTACATATTCTGTAATGACTGAGGTAGGATAAGGAGCAAAAATAACTTTGCATTTTATAGAAAATAGCAGCTTTGTTCAGATTTGCAATAAACCTCAGCAGAGCACCCCCAACTAAATATATAAATAAATGTATACAAAAACGGTCAGAAGTATCCCTTTTATTTCTTCATCTAAGCTTTTTATAAAAACACTGAACAACAATGAAAACTGAGCCATACCCTATGATCCATTTGCCACTTGGGGTAGAGATTATTAGTCAGTTCTTAACAGCAGCCTTAACTGACTCACCAACAAGATCAAGTTTTATCATGTGATCACCTATTTGGTTTCTCAACATCCTACAGCCAATCTGGACCATCTCTGACCCCTGGTTCACCTTACCATCTATGGCTCTAACCTGCATCCTTTTGCAGTGGAAAGTCAAAATGGGAAGCATGTCCATAACTGTTTTCTCTTGATACACAGACAAATTGGGAGAGAAAGAAATTGTTATGCATCTAGTCTTTTGGGCTGTTTGCCAATTGCAGGCAGTGGTGTGAGAGATGGGTGTAACTTTTGAATGAGACAGAATTCTCCTGCATGTGCATTATAAGGAATTTTATTAAAAAAATTGTGATATCTCAAAATGACTTGTGTCAAGTTAATTGTTAGACGGTGATGTTTTCTCTCCCAAATGCTCATAGAACTACTTTGTAATTCCCTCCTAGAACTGGGTTTGGTAATCATCTAATTAGTAGCTCCTTTTCTTCCTCACCTTCTGAAGATCAGGATGCCTGCTTTCTTCCAGCCTTAGAGTGCTTATTTCTGCTCCCCTGCTAATGAACCATCTTTATGTGGACAGTAGTTGATTAGCTTGCATCTGCATGACCTAGGACTATTATTTGCAATGGAACTAATTCCTTTTGTCTCTCAAGAGCAGGGGAAAATAAGCTCAGTGTTATCCTTCCACTCAGCTTTCAACATCAGATATGACTAATGCAGCTTTGCTTTAATTGGTAAAGGGAAGGCAATCCAATGACTCAGACACCACTATAAACAGCCCTGACTATTTCTAAAATAAAAGTATCCTTGCACCACAAATGACTCAATCATTTCCTAAGAGTTATTACTTATAGTGATGAAGCCATGCTAACTAGATAATGGCTGGCTGCCAGCTAATATTGGCATGACCTAGATGCCATTGGCTCACAGCCAGGCATATATTTCTATCACATTTTTCCCTCTTTGGTAATCTCGACGGGAATGGAAAATATTCCCAATTGCTACTTTAGTTCTTACCATGAATTAAAAGATTAATTAAAACATCTTGTCAAAAGGACTAGATTCTACAAGTAAATAAAGAAAAATGAAAAGGAATAGAGATCAAATCTAGATTATAATTTTAACTTTTTTTTGAGAATATAACTGATTTGAATTTAACAGGGACCATTTTCAAAACACATTTATAAAAGGATTCCTCCTTTTCCAAGTGCACAAGCATATAATAAAGCCTAAATTTATTTTTTCAAGGAGAAGGAAACAGATAAAGATACCTACCATATATTTTTAATATACAATATTAGAATTTTAAGAGTCTTAGGCTGCAAAATTACCCCCTTAACATATCCACGTAACTCCCAAACAATCAAATAGAACTTGCTTTATTTATTTTTTATTTATCTGCATTTTATATGCATCTTATAACTTTACTGAATCCGCATCCAACTAGGAAGACTAGAGTAAAATGTTACTGATATTAATTTATTGCATGTCCTTAAGGATTAATGCATTTAATATTTCTTATTACTTTTGTATTACAATAAATCTTATGACCTTCAGTTTTATTCTGCAACTAAGACAGTAAATCTTGTTAAGAAATGGCAAGGAGTTGAATCTATGAGATCATCTTTTATCTACTTTAAGGAGACATGACTTTGCTAGCTTTAATACTTCTGATCAGTTTGTGACTGTTGAAGTGACAATTAATATCTGAACTGAGGTATGAAAATATATAATTCCCCCCAATCTCACTGGCTAATGCTCAAAGGAGCCCTACCTTTTTAGAAGTCACCAAAAAAATTAAGAGCTTCCTACCCATAATGATCATAAAAGGCCAAGTAACAGAGGACTTATTAGCTGGATAAATGATTAAAAGAAGAAACAGGGATGAATTTAAAAAAAGTGAAAAGACCAAAACAGTCCACACATGCTCTAGACCCCCAATCACTGGAAGCCTTGCTGAATGCCTTATTTTCTTTTCTAGGCCTCCTAGAAGGAAATAGCAACACTTTTATTGGCAGAAAGTGTGGACAGTTTGCAATCTTCTAACTCCAAGTCATATTATCAAAATTCATAAGATGCCATTATGGGAATGCATTCATTTAATTAGTAAAATTTACGTAGAAAATATCATGCTAAGTACCATTTAGTATAATATTATACATGTACACGAATTCATACACAGAGAGGCTTTCCTTACTTTACTCTTATTATACATTCCCTGAAAACCTTACAAAAAGCAAATTTGCAAAGACAGTGATACAGTGGAAAAAAATTGCAGCTATGGGCTTAAATTCTGTAATGCAAATGCCTTGATAAATGTACTCATAAATGTTTGAAGCTTACCTGTAAAGCTTTTTTCAGCTGTATAATTTATTAAAACTTGTTTTATTCTTTATCTCATGTTCTATCCATAATGAAAGCATTTTCTCCCTCTTTTCTAGCTGGATTTCTAATGCACGTGGTGTCACAGCAGATAAAAGAGTAGAATGGATCATGACACCACACATTTTATTAGCATTCTTGGTTATGCTGCACAATATTGATTTCTCCCTGGTTAAAAACTCATCTTAGGGCTGAGGATCCTTCACCAATTTTAGTGTGACATAACATGTCCAACTTTTATTCTAGTATTGGAGAGGTCCTTTTTGACTTTGGGCAAGGGGGATGGACAAGATATGATGATGGCCTTTTGATCCCATAGTAACAGTAGTAGCTATTGAGGAACTAAGTGGGAGACAGGATGCACAACTAGAATAGAATACTGTGGCAAATGCATCAGATTAGAAAGGAGTTATGGTGGGAAAATAATCAGGTTATATCTCTAGACGTCTAGTATAAATTGACTATGCTTGATACAAGTTATATAAAGCAATTTCTTGGCTAAAAATAATTGCATAATTGTAATTTACATAATTTATATATATATGGTGACACCCTATTATGAGTGTAATTTTAAAAATTAGATTTGATGTACATAATAACATAAAAAGATTCTTACTAATTGGAGGTTTGATAACATACTGATCTTTAGTGTGCCTGGCCTGTTTAATTATTGAATCTGGCAACACATTAAGCCTATTTGGAGACATATAGAAGATACCTTATATTATGTATTTTTCAAGCAATGTATTGTTTAAGCAAATGTTCTTTCAAATATTTTCAAGTATTATGCAATTACTTTTAACCAAACAAAAGTGTCCTAGTGACCCTCTGTGAACCTGGCAAATTTGGGCTTGGAAGCTCTTTTCCTTGATAGGGCACTGAACTTGGAAATTTGCTAAGCATGTTATTCTCTTTGATATTTTGTGTTAAATGTATTTTCTTTCCCCCAATTTATTTTCTCTAATATGGGAGATTATTTTTCAAGGCAGAATTTACCAGCAGCAGACAATTTTACCTGCACAATAAACTAATTCCAACCTCAAATTCCAGCAAGTCACCTCATCTTTTCTCTAGCAATGCACTCAGGTACAAAAACATCCTGGGGAGTACTTTGCTAGGGTAAAAGTGGAGGCTCTTTTGTGGGTTTAAGTTCCACTGAGGTCTTTCAAACAAAAACAACCAGTGAAGCAGAATTAATCATCTTGTTTCTGATTTATCTTTGACATGTTGACTTCCTTAAAGTGCACTGCAATTTGGCTTTGGGTAATCATGTTTTTACAAGTTCTTTTTCAAGCACCTGGTGAGGGATTCACTCTGTCCATTGTGCTGCTGGGTCCTCTTCCTGCTTTCCTTCTTCCTTCCTTCCTTCTTGTTTGATGCTTCCTTGCTCCAGACAGGCAGGGTTTTTTTGCTTTTGCTCTCTAACCCTGCAGACCCAAAGGTGTCTGTTTCAGCATCATATTCTACTACCCTTCTCAGGATTAACACATCCTCCAGCAGAGTCTGATTTAAGAACATGCAGAGCTTTGGGAATCATATTTAAAACATTCACGTTTATTGGATTCCTAAGCAGTTGGACACAAAAGAGAGGAGCTTGTTTTCTCTCCTAACTGCCATGTTTGAAAGGCTGCTTTTAAATGACAGATGAACAATGGCATACTATACCTCTTCTGGCAGGCTGACAACCAGGTCATTTTCTGTCTGCCCGACTAACACCTGCAAGAAATATTCGCTGCATGCAGCCAACACAGCCCGGTGGGCTCGGAATTCTTTGCCCTCCACAATCAAAGTCACGTCACAGAGAATATCCTGCTTCCGCTGGTCATTGAGGCATAGAAGGATATTGGTACAATGGACTGTTGACTCATACACATACATGGGGGATTCAGTCTTCTCATCCACAGACATTCCGTTCACACCCTAAAATAGAAGCAACAAACAATAAGGGAGAGATAGCAGGCTAAAGAGAATTTTTACAGTGCTTGCAAAAAAAGGAAGATTACATCATGATTTCTGCACCCTGCATACTTGAGCCAGTTCTCTGCAGAACTGCTGATCAGCATTTTAATTCTTAGCTACAGCAAAGAATTCAAGAAGTCTCTCTCTCTCTATGGAAAGACAATTGTATTTTTACAATTTTTACAAAAGCTTTTTACTCAACCCACTTAGTTGGCTTTTTTTCTCTACAATGCTGAATGAGAGGGATGGATTTTAAGAAGTACTGAAGGCTCTAATAAAACATTATTTTAATAGTATAAACTGCCTGGAGAAAAGGAGATAGAATAAAATATTTGAATCTGTGTAAAGCAGACTATTCAACCTATCGTTTTTAGGTATTTTAGGATTACTGGTGTTTATTAGCATTATAAGAAACTGTGGTTGAAATTTTCAATATTATTCTGTCTCCAATTTCAAGGGCAAGATGGTTGAGGATTTTTACATGGAAAGTAGATATTCCACCCCTATAAAATGACACATGATCAGCTCACATCTTACTCTATGGTTTTAGATATTATGATAGCAGAACATAATTATAACTCTGCTTAAATAGAACTTGGAAATATTATCTCAGTTATCTTATATAAAATCTGAAAAATAGAACTGCAGTTATTCAGTGGGGTTAATGGAGGAAGCCTGAGGGTTAGTGATTTGCCTAACTACTTCTTGAGAGTTTGTAGAAATTGAAATTTGATTTAGGAACTTCCTGGCCCAGAGCAAATGCTGAAAAGACACTGTGCTGAAACACATATGTACATGGAAATAAAAATCCCTGAAAATCTATGAGATTTAGGTTGAGATAGACCTGAAATGTACGTCTAAATGCAGTGCTTTACTTTC
>JANHZU010006581.1:52819-77473 GCA_032468055.1 Acrochordus granulatus | reverse complement strand
AGCAGACATCATTACTGACCATATTGATATTACACTTAATTTCTAGCTCCATTCTTCAAAGATCTTCTTTAATATTTCCAATGTTACAATACTTTGTGGCATAAAATCCCAGTATTAACTGACATCAAGAAGAGACATGCATTTTTTTAAAAAAAAAATTAATCCCCTCTAATGTCCAGTTTCTAAAATCATCATTTGATCTTTTGTCATGACTTGCAATAGCCAAAATACAGCTATTTCCCATAAGGAGTTGTTTATATTTTATAGTTAATTCCAAAATCTTATAGTAAAAGTCAATATTCTAAATTTATATGGATCCTTCATCCATTTATAACTTTTAAAATTTTATTTAGATTTTTGCTGTTGGTTTCAAATTTTTCAAGTTTTTAAGCTTAAAATTAATTTTTCTTTTATTCAGAATGAAGATGAACACGCGATGAAAACTTTTTGAACTTGTGATTCTGAAGGTCTCTGATAGGTTTAAGGATTCTGAAGGTCTCTGATAGGTTTAAGGTGGTTTATAGGCAATTTCTGAAAGTTATTAGAAAGTGAGGTTTCTAATTAAAATGATTAGAAAGTGAGGTAAATGATTAAAAATGACGTTTGCAAACTTATTATCCTTTGAAAGGTACCATGACCACTGCAAGCAAAATAACTAATCCCTTCATCACGCAATATTCAGACCCATGGAAAACTGCTGTCTGTGGTCTCTTCCCAAGCAGTAGCCATCTGGAGCATATATGGGTGATCTCCCATCCCCAATTTATCCAGAGAGATTCCAAGGAACCAATCTATTTACTGGTTCCTAGTTTTTTTTTTTACAGCTCCACTTTCACAAAGCCATTTTCAGTTCACCATACCACCCCTGGAAATCCAGGGCAAAGGAAGGATTTTGAGTGGAAAAAGAGTTTGCAAGGAATGGGGGAAGGATATAAATTAAGATTATCAAGGACAAGTCCAGTAACTCCCATACTGCTTGTCTCCCCAGAAAAGAGGGGACACTGGGAAGTTCTGGACTTTACATTTTACTCAACACAGTCTTTCTTCCTTCTCTTTCCGCATAGATGATGGCTCACAAGGTTCTGCTCTCCCCTGCCCACAAAGCCATAATGTCTCCCCCAAATAATTAGAACAAGTCTCTGAAACTTTCACAAAATCAAGGAGGTCCTCTGCAGCCTGTTCTATCAATTGCAGATTTGGGGTATTTCTGTTAGAGGATTTGTGCAAAGTGAGCATGGGGTCTTGGTTTTGGAGTGGAAAGAGTGTGGGAAGTCAGAACTCTCTCTCCCCCACCTTCGCAAAAAAGCAAAGCAAAAAAAAAAATTGCTGGCTGGGGAATTCTGAGAGTTGAAGTCCATGCACCTTAAAGTTGCTAAGGTTGAGAAAGGCTGCCATAACCCTGACTGCTCATTGGAAGGGCAGATACTGAAGCTCAAATCCTTTGGCCACCTAATGCGAAGAGAGGACTCACTAGAGAAGACCTGATGCCGGGAAAGACTGAAGACAGAAGGAGAAGGGGACAGCAGAGGATAGGATGTTTTAGATAGCATCATAGATGCAATGGGCATGGGTTTGGGTGGACTCCGGGAGGCAGTGCAATGAGGAGGAGGCCTGGCGTACTGCAGTCCATGGGACTGCAAACATCTGAACATGACTGGGTGACTGAACAACAATGCTACCCTCATCATTTTTATTGTTATTATTTATTTTCCCAAGACTATATCTCAGGGCGGAAGGGCCTGGATACATTTAAGGAGGCTGAATATAGAATTCTGACCTCACCCCTTCCTCTGCCCAAAGTCCCCATGCAGACCTCTTAACAATTTCCTTCCTAACAAGGCTTGTGTATTGTCCATGCAAGAACCTGGGTGATAGGTACTTCCGCTGTAGAAAGCAGGATTTCCAGCCTGAGCTGCTCCTACTGTGAGAAAGAGAGCTTTGCCTGAGCAGAGCATTTAAAGCTGGTGAGAAAAACCCGACAAGGTAGTCTTCAACTTACAATAGTAACTTCTGACAGACCTACTTGAGGGATATCTATAACCCGGATTCAAAGTTCTGATGGTTGGGACGTGACCACACTTCAGGCACTTGAAACTGAGCTCATTGATGGCCATTTATAGCTTCCTGTGGTGGTCACATGATGCATTTTACAATGGTTTTGCTAAAAACCGGCATTTACTTCCAACTTCTGACAAAACTGGACCCATAGTGAACCCATGGTTTGCTGAATGACCACAGCATTTGTTTAACAACTGCAGATTTGCTTAACAACAAATAAGGTAATGAAAGCAGGTCAGTCGTGTGACAGGCCCACTTTACTACCATCATGGATAACAAACGTGATAGACCGGCTCCATTATCTTCATAACTTGAGGACTGTGGTGTTCCACCAGCTTCATAAATTCAGTTTGAAAAACACTCCAGTTGTTACTTCTCCAACTTGAGTCACCCAAAGGAATGGAAGCTAACCCTGAGATGCTCCTCTCAGCAATGATTCACGAGACATGGTAGAACATCCCAAAGAGTTCTCCCTTCCTGTCCCTGACTTTGCCACCCTTGTGTCTGCTTCCTTGTGGACCTCCAGGGCAATGGGATAGTCCATTAAAAGGGCCAATCAATAAAGAAAGCCCACCCAGAATTCCAGCTTCCAACTCCTAACTTTGCTGGCTGAAGAATTCTGGGAGTTGAAGTCCACACACACGTCTTAAAGTTGCCAAGGTTCGTTTGCTTCATTTGGGCAGACAGCATCCAAATTACAATCAGGATACAAGCCATGTGGAGCCATCAACATCTCAAATGGTTGCTATGGCCCACCAAGATTTCTAAAGAGCTTGGGCAAAATAGGAACCTTGCAATCCTGATTAACTGACTGGGACCATGGTTTGGTCACTGGACATCTGTGTTGGGCTGAGTGGACATCAAGAAAGATGGAGGGAGAGACACTGTGAATAATTCTGTACTGCAACATTTTCTGGAAAATTTGCCTATGCAAATGATGATTCAAATTAACATATTCATCTCAACCACTGACTTCCCAAATATTTAGGCAGCATTATTTGATGTGACCAAAAATAAAAGCTAGTCTACTGTACGCAGTTTCGATTGAAAGCAATTAAAAGCTTTGATATGTGGAGAAACAAACACTCTTTTTAAAGATATTTTATCCCGACTTTATTATTTGCCTAAAAACTCAAGGTAGTGAACATACCTAATGCTCCTTCCTCCTCCTGTTTTCCCCACAACCACCACCCGGTGAGGTGGGTCGGGCTGAGAAAGAGGGGCTGGCCCGAGGTCGCCCGGCCAGTTTCATGCCTAAGGCAGCACTAAAACTCTCTCCTAATGTCCCTGGCCTCACGTCTTAACCACCAGACCAAACTGGCTACTGGACGGCAATACTTTATGGGATTTATTAATACTTTACGGGAATTTTAGAAACTGTGGGAGGGAACAAAAACTGCAACTATTTTCGGTTTCACAGTGTTTTCACTGAGAAGCAAACATTTTACGACTTTCAAACTGCCAAACTTGCCTCACATTGAACACTTTCTCCAGAAAATTTGCTGAACTACGTTTTTGGTTATCACTGCCTGCAGCCGAAAGAGCTTCTGGCTCCCGATTCCAATCCTCATCTGGCACAGCTCCTTCCTTCCTCTTTTTCTTCCTTCCTTCCTTCTTTTCTTCTCTTCCCATCTTTTCTCCTTCCTCTTTTTTCTCTTTCCTTCCCCTTCCTTCCTTCCTCCCCCCTTCCTCCTTTTCTTTCCTTCCCTTCTCCCTTCCTCCCACCCTCCCTCCTTTTTCTCCTTTCCTTCCCGATTTATCAGACCTCACCTGAATGAAATCCTCTTGTGATTTGCATCATGACTTCATGCAGATGATGTAAATGACTCAAATGATATTATTTCTATCACTATGGTGATGTACTCTTCAATTCAATGGACACATCTCCTGTATAATTAGCCTTCAGAAAATTAAATTTTGCTCTCTCTCATTGTTGGGTGCCCCATCAGCCCCCCCCCCAATCAACAAGTAGAGCTTGTACAGAAATTAGCTGTCCAGATTTCTAGACTGGCCTTCTGGTATCAGACTCTTCCAGTCATGGCTCCATCACTCTCAAGCCTTTTTGCCCAGATCTGCTGGAGAAGCCAACTCCTCTGGCATCTTTTGAGTCACGAAGATTTAATAGTCTTAATGCGTGGAACAGCCAGGATTTTTACTCCCGGCCTGGAGTTGTGTAGGTGAAACAAGATCACGGCAGCCCCTTTTGGATTAAGATGCATGAACCTCAGAGCAGCTCTATAAATCACACCTACACTCAGAACTTAAAAAGCTCCTTTGCCCAAATGCATTATATTACTTATAATAGCAACAAGCCGAGTATGAGAAAAAGAGCACTGGAGGGGTCCGAGAGCAAATTCAATGGCTAAGGAAACGCACATTCCTCCCAGCTCAGAGCGCATCGGGGCTGCTTGTATGAAAACAGCCCATTTCAAAATTATCCTACGTGCAAAAGCACTTCTAGGTTTCCCCCTCTCCATCACATCTTCCAAAGCGCCAAATGATCTGCTTTTCCCATGCACAAAAGAAAGTTGATTTACCCGCCGTGGCTGAGTCTCTGAAGAAAGAGGGCCGCTCTCGCAGGAGGAGCCTCACAGAGACTCCTGGAATATGACTGGAGGTGCAGGAGGAAAGCATCGCCTTCTCCACCCTGAGCTGATCACACAAACTGGTGTGAACTCACAACCTTTGGCGTGAACGCAACGCATATCCAGCTTACAGGCATTGACTTCATAAAGCCCACACATCACTCACCTGCCAAAGTGGGAAGGCCTGATTGGCAACTTATTTCTAAATGGAGACCAGGTTGCCAAGAGAAGGGCTGCAAGGCTGGTCACATTATCATAGGTCACAAAGATCTGTGTACATAACCATCAAGATGCAGGCAATGTGGGGATCCTAAAACGCTCTGGCCCAGCTGGGATGCAATGATTTAGCTGCAGGACATGGATCAAGCCCTCTTGGTTCATACAGATTCCAGGAATTGCCCTGTTCTTCCTCCCTGGGTCATCCTCTGTTCTCCATCTCCAGATGAGCTGCCAACGAGTTAGCCTTTTGCAAGCCAAAGACACCGACCTACCCTTTCAAAATGTCTTGCAACCCCTTAAATGTGAAGCTCGTTTCCTTGAATAGCATATTAATCTTGGCAGATTATCTTCTTTCACACCTGGTGAAGGCAACTGCAATCCTTAAAATCTTAGGGGGATAATAAATACATTATTGTTTTGTGCAGGAGAAAATGCCACCGAGAAATAATAATGCAAAGTATCCTGCAAGTCAGAATGTTCCTAGAGACCTGATTAAGCTCACAAACTGAAATAGGTAATTTCAGTGATATCTATAAAAACCCTAAATACCCACAATACCCACAAAAAAAATCTATGGACTCCTTTCCCAGCCAGGCTGCTGTAAAAAAAATCCACAGAGCAATCCCAGGTCTTCCCACTTAGGAGAATGACTCTTTATTTCATACACTATTTCTGTCAAACCCTGGACTGGTTCCTAACTATCACATCTACAGAATACAGGTAGTCCCTGTTTAGTGACCGCTTACAGTTTCAACAGTGATAAAAGTCACTTTGTGATCAATTCACACATTACTGACCTACACAGGTCTGTAAAGCAAAGGAAAGCTGAAGAAAGATTATAAACACAGATGTGATTTCACTTAGCAACTGCTTTGCTTAATGACCGCTTCCAATTTTGGTTACCATAGGCAGAGACCTATATACAGATGGGCGATCCATTGCACTGACCAAGGATGGGGCCAAGTGCTTCAAGGTTGCCTATAAAAATGGCACAGAACAACTCTCTCCACCTTGTTCCATAACCCAAAGCCTATTGGGGGAGATGGGAAAAAGAAAAGCAGGAATCTGGCAGAAAAGCTTTTTCTTCTTGCTTCCAAAGGCAGAAGAAAACAGCTGCCCAACCTTGGCCAATCCTTCTCCAATTGGGAGCAATGGGATCAGATGGGAGGAGGTGAAACCCTCATTTCCATCCTATCAATCCACGGCAATAGCCAGCCACCACTGGGGGGCATAAAGCATGCCTCTGCTGATGATATGATGCTTGGTAATGCTGTACATCCATATTTCTCCACCACAGCAATTTTAAGATGCATGGACTTCAACTCCCAGAATTCTGTGAAATTCTGGCTAGCTGGAAAATTCTAGGAGTTGAGGTCTACGCACCTTCAAGTCACTGAGTTGAGACACACTGATACAGACTATGAGTATAGAAATGCTCCTGGCAGGGGAAGGCAGGTTAGAGCACACATTTCCAGCACGTAGACAAAATATTGCCTGTGGAGCCTCTTTTGTTGTGCACCTCTTCCTTTCCAAAGGCCAAGTAAAGGAAGACGTGGTGAGGTTCCGCTGGGTGCATGACATTTATGAACGGTGCACATGTGCTTAATGAAAAAAAACTTTTTCAAATAACCTGTGGGAAGCATTTAACAGAGGTGTTGTAGCTACTGCATACACATCATCAAACTTGTGTACGTGACATACATATGATGTCTGATACAGTCTGTAATGCCACAAGAGATTATTAAGAGATTAAGGCACAGAGCACAGGAAGTTGCAAAATGACGATAGATGCGACCAATTTTAAAGTTCTGGTTGAAAAGGGAATTTGTATTGGAAATCAATGGGGGACTTTGTAAAACACATTAAAATGTGTATTACGCTAGGCTAAAATGGGATTGAGGAACTCTGTGGTTCAATGCACATTGAGGAAACGACCACCACCCTAGGATGTCCTTTCAGGCTATGGCAAGAGACCGGCTTTCTCCAAGTTGCCTCCAAATATCTTTGCCTTTGAGATAAATTGTAACTGTGGTGCACAAACCTGGAGGAAGCCTAGACGGGGGGTGCCCATGTTAAATGCTAACGTGTCACATTGTCTGGGTACAGCATACTGCGTGAAGGAGCACTTATGCCATTAACTGGGGAGGGTTGAGTTTATTGTGTGAACCCAGTCTAACCTCAAGCTTACTTTGCATTAGTTAATAAACTTTATGGGATAGAAATTTTCATCAGAAATCTCTTATCCCCAGTTTTTATTAATTTAAACTATTTACATCAGGGCAATTTCAAATGGACCAGTTAGTATGGGCCAGTTAGCCCTGAGACTTAAAAGAAGCAGATCCCTTAAAATGAAAAGTAAAAGATGTAAATATAGTCCAAGCCCACACAGAAATTCAGCCCCCACCCCCAAATTCCAAGAAAAGCTAGTGGCAGCAGAGTCCTGTGTATTTCTTGCCCTGTGGGACTTTGGTGTCCATGCTGAAACTGATGACTGAGGAATGGCTCAGAAGGTCAGGGATGCATGATGCCCATAGACCTGTTTCAGCCAGCATCTGGCCCACCCCTGCAGGAAGGCAGATGCTGGATTTGGTCCCTTGTTCAGCCACAGCCCGTGGCCTTAATGAAGAGGAGCTGCCTGGTTACTTTTATGGGGATGGCTGCTGCCAACTTCTGCAGAAATGGAGGATGGGATAAAATCCACTCCAAGCAGCCGATGGATCCAGATGGTCTCTGGATGCACCTGGAGAACTTCCCACTTGGTTTATCAGCAAAGCACTGGAACAGGGCACTAGACCAGATGATTGACAGGGTTGTCCCTAAGCCTCTTGAGCAGAGAAACTGGCACTTTGCCTTACCAGAAAGCAGAAAATAATACCGGTTAAGAATTGGAGTGGAAGAGGAGGGCGCCTGTATGGATCCTAATCTGTAGCAAGTAGATCCAACGGAGGCAACTTACTTCTCTCTGCCTCTGTTGCATCTACACAGGACAGGCTGACAAAGCTCTTCTGCACTGAGTGGCATTTTTTCCACAACGATGTTGCAAGAGGGAGATGGAACAATCAAAGGCTTGCTGTGAGCAATCTTCGTTGTTCTCAGCAGACCAAGTCCACCAAATTTGTCTTGGCCTGGAATCCAACAGTGGGCAGGTCACAGCAAGGTAACTTTGGCAACTGCTCATTTTGTTCACGTGGATTCTTTTCAGCTTATAGATCTTGAAGATGTGGGCAGAGCCAGTGAAAAGATGAGGGCCATCACCAGCTTATTCAACCATTGTCCTTCCTGGCCAACTGTATCAATTACGATAGGACTGGCCCCAGATTTATGGAAAGTGATGTCTTACTGGGTGCAGAACATGCTCCTGCATGCTTAAAGGAAGCGGTTACGGTGAAAAAGTCGTCCCTTGATCTAAATACCTCTGTAATGATAGGCCAGTGACAAAATATTTCATTCAGTGGGTAAGATGTGGAGAAAATGGCCTTGGAGCTCTAGATCCCTGTGGATGAATCTGATTAGCTTGATTCTTTGGGGCTTGAGTCTACGTTGATTAACTTGGTGGGTGACCCGTGCTGGAAACTAAATGGATAAGTGTGACCCTGCTGGAGGTTTTGGTGGTTTTTGACACAATCAACTATGGTATCCTTCTGGTAGAGTTGGGCCTTAGGGGTGCTGTTTTACTGTTGTTTCGGTGCTTCTTGACAGGGCCTGTCCTGAAAGTGGAGCTGGATGCCTATTCTTCAATCCCTAAGTTGTTGAAAAATGGAATTCTACATGGTTCTATCTCCTCCCTTATGGTCTATATATAACATCTACATGAAACTAAGGGGAGAGGAAATTTAGAACTTTGGAGAAAGGTCCTAGGAGTATTCTAATAATATCTAGATCTAATTCTCCCTAGTATCTAACTCCAAGAATCATTACCTTTAAAAATTTTCTAATCTCAATAATGAGCTGCAAAAGGAGGAAAAAATGAAATGGAAACAAGAGGAAGATGTGATTGGCAAACAAAAATGACCTAATTCAGGGACTGAGACAGAACCTGGTTTGAAGAAAGAGCGCAGAGGAGAGCGGCAAAGATGATCCAAGTCTAGAGGCTAAATTGTATGGGAACTAGTATTGTTTATCCTAATGAAGAGAAGGCTTAGGGGAGACATGATAGCATCCTCCAATATTTGAAGGGTTGTCACGGGGAAGAGGGCACTGATTTATTCTCCATAGCATCTGAGGGCAAGACAAGAAGCAATGGTTGGAAGCTCATCAGACAGAGGTCCAACTGGAAATAAGGAGGATGTTCCTGTCAGTGAGAATGATTGAGCAATGGAACAGCTTGCCTCTGGAGTTGTGGAAGCTCCATCGCTGGAGGTTTTCATGAAAAAATTGGACAACCAATTGTCCAGGATTGTACAAGGACTCCTGCCTTGGGCAAAGATTTGGACTAGAAGATCTCCAAGGTCCCTTCCAACCTTATGATTCTATGAAACAGCAGGTTCTCCATTTAGAAAACTCACTTGATTCATTTCTGCCCTACTAAGCAGCTTTGTTGCCACAGCCTTCCTGCAAGGTTAGGTGCCCATCTTCAGAAAAGGAAGAGACCCTATTCTTACAGGGAAAGAGGCCAGCAAATATTGGAGGTAGAGAAAGTGTTCTGCAAATCCAAATACAGCAGAACCTCGGATTATGAGCACCTCGGTGCACAAGGTTTTTGCAAGACAAGCAAAAATGTTTAATAACATTTATTTCAGTTGATGAGTGGCAACTTGCAAGACGAGTACCGCACCATGAACAGGAAATCTCACAACAGAGTTGACGGTTCTCCTCTCTCGCTGCATAAACAGCGTAAATTAAGTGAAAGGCGTTCAAGAGAAGGAACTGCCAAGACTCAGGCTACGCATTCTCCCTCCAGGCAGTCCCCTCCCCTCCCCTTCCTCGCCTCCCTCTTGTCTCCCTCGCACCAGCCGGGACTGTTCTCAAAGTGCATGTGCATGCACACAAGCACACAAAAACATATAAACCCTCATCGCCCAGCACCATCCAGCCCGTCCCCTGCTGACCATCTCTTCTCCCCAATCATGGCACGGAGGCAGGTTAAGATGAGAAACATTTCCAAACCACCCAGGAAAGACTCCCAGAAAGATGTTGCTGAAGGAAAAGGCCGTTTTGCTTCAGCGGCAAAACTCCGAGCCAGCAGGGGGCGCCGCACAGCAGCCGGCCTAGCAGCAGCGGAGGCCAGGGCCTGCCTCGGAGCAGATCCGCACGAGTTTGCTCTATTTCTGCTTTATATTGTGTGTTAATCATTGGCACTTGTTTCAGATGCTAGGGACAATAATTTCTACACCAAATTCCGTTGAAAATGATTTTTTTGTGAATATTTTTGGGGGTGTGGAACGGATCGTCCGACTTTCCGTTGCTTCCTATGGGAAGCCCCGCTTCGGTTTGAGAGCATTTCGTGCTCAGAGCCTCCTTCCGGAACGGATCAGTCTCGCCATCCGAGGTTCCACTGTATACATGATGGAACCAAAGGCAGGAACAAAAGAAGGCATGGGACATATTGGGAAAAAAGTCCCAGGGAGAGCTGAGGTGGAGTGTAGGAGAGGAGAGGGCAGTGCCAGGGGGAGGGCCAAGCGAGGCATCAGTCTGGAATATCTACCTACCAACCACAAATGCACAAGGTCCAACCCTCCCTCATAGCCATTGAACCTTTATCTATCACCCACATGTGCTGGACCATTAGTTGAGTAGATTCTTGTAAATAGGTTGGAACAATAAATCAGTTAAGTTGAATCTTAGCGCCTAGGTCTGGTCTTTCGTGCCTGACACGAACCAGTTAGACTGGGAGAAGTGGGGAAAATAGAAAAAGCATGACTTATGCTGCAACACCCAGAACAGCCAAGTTACTCAGAAAGAAGGAAACACGAAACATGGCTGGAATGCAGCAGGTGAAAAGTACTCTATGACTTTGAAGGCCATACTCCAACCAGAAAAGGCTGAGAAGTCTGGGATTTGTTCCTATTGGGGGAGGGGGGAAGATGACAGAGTACGCAATGTCTCCCCTGATGCCCTCCAAACTCCTCCGCACCTTCTGAATCATAAATAACCTTTATTTTTGCAATCTACTTCTGAACTGCTGCCAAGAAAGGATCAACATCACAGCCTTAATCAATGAAAGCCTTTCTGCCCTAGAAAGCTTGACTTGAAAGAGGATTTACTCTCTCTCTCATTTTTTTAATCAGGAGCTGGCATACAGCAAAGAAAATCCTCTGCTCCCAGCATCATCGTTATTTCCATCTAGGCCCCAGAGAAGTCCACAAAAACTAAAAACAAAAAAAATTACAAACAAGGCAAGTTGCAATTCCAAACTTGTTAGGAAAGGTGTCTGCTTGATCTGAAAAAAAACAAAACCGTCTGACAGATGGCATGGTGAGTCTGGGGGTGACGGGGAGCAATCACCACAGCTTGCCATCTGGAAGGTAGGACTGGGCCCCCCACTGCAACCGTTCTGCAATAGGCAAGCACCTGCCCCTGACAGCCATATTTATTTATTTAATCACATTTTATGAGAATACTGATGCTGTGCTTTCAAAATGTCAAAGCCCCACCAACCCCAAACAATTTTATGATCCTTGGAAAGACCAGTGTGGTTCCTGCACCACTTTGCTCAAAATACTAGGCTCCAATGAGTAGTCATAAGGCGAAGCTATTTTGTTAAGTAGAACTTAAGGAATCTGCCAACACGTTTAAGCTGGCATTTAAATGGTTTTAAAAAACAACTAGAAAGCTTGCAGAGAAGTTCACCAACAGCTGTGAATCAACTAAAGGGAATCAATGGCTCAAGTGAAAAATGATGCAGCTGCTTTAAGAGTTGCATTACAGCATCAAGCAACCTGGGGCGAAAAACAAGATAGCTGCTTTAATGAGAAATAGAAAAAAGTTATGCTCTTTTAAAATGTTTCCTCCTGTTCATTTTGGAAGTGTGCAAACTTTACTGCTTTATTCTCCTACCAGAGTACATACATCTGCCAGCCATTACTAAAAATTGGAAGCTGAATAGATACAGTAGCAACCACTAAGTTCTCCTAATGAGCCCATGTTCTAAGCTGGGAAGAGCTCATCAAAACCACACCTCGGGAACATTTCCACCTTTAAGACCTGCCATATTTATGCATACCAGAAACGGAGGATGAAGAAGAAACCACTAAGGGAAAGTGCCATATTGGTCTTCTCCACTGGGCCAAACCAAGACCAAATTCTCCCTTTCCTCACAGCTGGTCCTAGTACTGGCCTATGTTTGAGACCAAGAATGTCCCTCTCCATTTGTCTATGTGTTAAACATGTGTCCTGCCTTTTCATCAATGCACATAACCACCCCCTTATTCTCTCCACCACCAGAATCTATGGGGTGGACAGGGCTGAGAAAGACCAATCTCACCAAAGCTTGTAGAGCTAAATGCCTTTGATGGTGGCAAAGTCAGGATCGACATCGCGGCCTTAGCCAATTCAAGCCTTTCTGCTCTAGAGCTACAGAATTCGAAGCAGCGCTGGCCTGCCTGTTCCTAACCTAATTCTGCCATGAAAGGTCCTGCTCAGGATGCCTTTAATCTGCTGAGGTGTGGCAGATGGGTCCTCAGCGGATTAGTGCCGCCAGATACGTCGTCCAGAAACGGCCGGCACTCTGGCAGGTTCGATCCGCAAGCTCCGCATGACGGGGTGAGCGCCCGCCACTTGCCTCAGCTCCTGCCCACCCAGCAGATCGAAAGCACGTGAAAATGCGAGAAGACTGATGGGGATGGGGACCTCCTTCGGAGGGGAAAATTGCTGGTCGGCAAATCGACGGAGGAGCGACTCGGCGCGACGGAACACCGAAGTCGGCGTGAAAAACTCGCCCATCCAGGGGCTGAGCAGGAGTCTCGGAGGACGCCCCGGAAATGAACATCGCCGGCCAGACGAGGGGGGCAGGTAAAATAAAGAAAAATGTACGATCACTAACCTAGGTAAGCCGCCAAGAGTCTTCGGAAATTGGCGGCACAGAAATATGATTGATAAATAAATAAAATAAGATGACTCCCGTCTCCCTGACTCTGGAGCAGTCTTGAATCTACAAAGGCTTTTTCATCATCCCAACTGTTCTTGCATTTCTGCCGCTATGATTTGCTTTTTAAGTTGATTCATCTGTGGTATTTTTAGTTTTCTTTGGGCTGCTTATTTTAACCTCTTCTGCTTTTAATTTGCTGCTCTTTTACAATTTGGCTTTAATTGGTTTATTGTGTTTTTGATTTGATTTACATGACTTTTATGGGAATTTTGATGGCACCTTGCCCTGGGAGCTATTAGCTCCAGGGTGACTATTAAATCTTGAGCATAAATAACTCAAGCTATGACACAGGGATGGGCTGTGGTTCAGAGCTGCACATAACCACAGCCACTGAAAGGGATCCAGTTTCTTGGGAAAGAAATTAAAAATGACAGAGAGTTCACAGCCATATCCCTCAACTACAGAGTGAGCATTTGAAACTGAAATGACAGATGCGCCAAGCAGCAAACTTAATGCCAGTGTAACCATTGCTCGTGAGCCTTCTTGAATGCTTTATGCAAAGCCTTTTAAAATTAATTTGCAAAATCGTTTTTGATGAATTGTTCACATGCTGCATGACTGATCCTCTATTTGCTACCTTAATAATTAAGCAAATAATTTTTTAAAGGTACAAAATGGCTTAAGGAAATGGTGAGAACTAGGTTTTGATGACAATCGTATGATGGGGTAAGCCCATTTCAGTGTCACACGAGTGAAATGTTTTTCCCGAGTTCCTTTCTGAATGGAAATCCTAATTTTGAAGAAAGCAGTCTTGTCATTTTGGAAAAACAGGTCTGTCTCCACCCTTTCTTAAGTTTTGCAAAATTTCAAACCAGACAATGCCAAGAAACCTGCAAAAGCTGTTTCCAAAAGCTCCCAGGGCTCTCAATTCCTCAAAGCAATGTTCAACTGCCACTTTTTTCTTGCTTAGCTGTATCCCAGAAGTGGAAATTCATAATGCCAAGCTTTCTGCAACCAGGCATTGTCTCTCTGTCAAAATTTCCATCTCAGAATTTAGACAGAGCCTTGTTTTCCAGACTTCCCTGGATTATACAGTGAGCACAAAGCTCAGGGTGGATGGGTGATGAACCGCGGCCAAGGGGAAGGAGGAGGAGAAGGTTCAGAACTCCTGGGGAGCAAGTGAAAAAAGTCAAGACGGCACCGGCCCTTGTGTGATTAACGTGTCACCCCTTTTTACAGATGCAGCATCCCTGACAGAAATTTTAAAAAGGCAAGGCTTCAATCACACACCACAGGTGCCATTTTGACCTTTCCCTGCATACACCTTTGAAGAGGGATGAATTGCCTTGCATCTAAGATGACACGGAGCAGAAGAGAACAATGAAATTGTCATTTCTGCTCAAAAGGCAATAAAACACGGTGATTGTTCTCATCTGGCTGTGCCCTGGGAGAAATGCCGGCAGTGGCTTCCTAATTGTTTTCCAGTCCTGGCGAGGCTTATTAATCACCTTTTTAAGCATCCTTTAACTGTGGCCAGAGAACCCTTTGCCCAGGCAGCTTGTTAACCCGGGCCAAGGCAACAGATGCAGTTTTGTTCTGCACATCGGCAGTGGCGAACGTCCTTCTCATAAGGTCCTGCCTGCTTGGGTGCAGCGCCATTCACGGGCACACACAGAGCATCACCCTCCTCTCACGCTTCTGCAGCGCAGAGGCATCTGTTCCGCAAGGCTGACGGCTTGGCCAGTTAGCTGAGCCTGCTTCTTAAAACTGGTGATTCCCGCTTTGGCTGATTAACCAGGCCCACTGATTAGCACCCGGCGCTAGATGGTCCGGAGCCCTGTGCCAGAGCTGGGAGCGAGTGGGTGTTCTGCTGCGCGCCTGCCCTTCTCGCCCGAGTCTTGGCTACTGCGGCCATCTAGTGGCCGGCCCATGGCTTGCAAGCAAGGGGGCTGCTTACCTGGAAAAGCCAGCGCAGAACAGGTAGGGGACATTTGGCTATCCCGTGATAGATGGACCCAAGGCTGCCACTGTGGAGGATCGCCAATTGCTGAGCAGACCTGGAGCTGGAGACAGGTGGAGAAAGACAATGAGGCCTGGATTTCTCTCCTCTCGCCAGCTAAAAAAATAAGACCCAGGCTGGTGACCCTGTACAGGTGGTACACGTGGCCCTATACAGGGAGTCCTTTACTTACAACTACAGTTGGGTGTTTACTCATTCATTTGGGTCATGTCTTATAGCAAAATTGCAAAACAAAAAAAATGTGTTTTTTTTGCAAACTTTCTTAAAAAGGCGACTGGACTTTTATTATTAGATGTGACAGGGAAAATTTCAACTCCTGTCCAGGAGTCTCCCTCAATCCTGTATGAAAAAGGAAAAATGGTAACGTATACATACATTTCTCAAAAGGGGCAGGAAACAGTGAAACAGGATACCACAGCTGGGACCAGAATTTCCATTGCTAAACTAGGAGGTTGCTAAATGCCCAATTTTAAACTTTTGACATGGTTGTTGTGAATCATTGCAGTTGTTAAGTGAATCATGTGGTCATTAAGCAAATCAGGTTTCCCCCCATTGACTTTGCTTATTGGAAGCCAGCTGGGAAGGTCACAAAGGTGACTCCAAGGATGTTGCAACTTTTGTAAATACATGCCAGTTGCCAAACACCCCAAATTTTGGTCACATGACTGTTTGGATGCTGCAACAGTCATAAAGTACAAGGACTGGTCCTAAGTCACTTTTTCCTCTGCTGTTATAACTTTGAACAATTATTACTAATAGTTGTAAGTTGAAGGCTACTTATAAGTAAGTTTAAGTTCCTCTTAGCATGGCAGCTGAACCTATCCACTATCACTGATCACTTAGTAAGATACCAACAAACTAAGTCCAGCTTAACCCAATGCATGAACCATTCATCTTATGGTTAGTTTGGTCTTAGAGCTGTGTGAACCCAAACGGTTATTGCTTGGTCAATAAACCAGTATAAAACAAAGCATGCCTGATCCCAGAGTTAGAGGCATAGAGGCTGTACTTTTAGTCTGGTTTGAAGGGAAATATAACTTACACAGAGGTGACTGATGTCTACAGGGGAGGACAATAACAAGCAAAATATTATTGATACATAAACACAACATGCTTGACCTAATTACCAGAAGACGACATTTACAGTTCTCATGTAATACACTCCAAATTGACCAAAAAGGTTGAGTTCATCCAATGCACTAAGCCACGCAAGTAAACATTAAGCCTGATCAAGCTTTCCTGTGTGACCGCAAGAGCTCGGTTTTCATCCGATCTGTTCAAAACGTTGAGTGCAACCTTAAGAATGAACCAAGGTCAACAGTGGCAGATAATACAAGCTGGATCTGAATCCAGATCAGGGCAAAACCCAGATGGACTTTCCAAATGGTGCCACTGGTGTGATAGGGAGGAAACTCTCCTCTTGGTATCTAGGTGGTCAAATGAAGCAAGAAACTTGTTCCTTGGAGTTCTGAAAAGAAAATGCACGGATCAAGGCTTCTTAACCCAGTGAGGCGTCATACTTTTGGCGACAAAGTGCGCCCTTGTTCCCTGACAGGCACGAGAGGGGCACATTCCAAGGGAGAAGTGTGAGGGCAAAAGCTCAACTTGAGTTCGTGGCAGTAAGAGAAATATGAGGAATATGACTCCTTGTGAATTTAATCTTTCTCCCTCCACCACCACCACATGAATTGAAATTTGGTGACAACCATTTTGGGGGGGGCAGGGGTTTCTAAGAGCCTTATTCAAGGTTTGTTGGAGGGGTGGGGACACATGCCACCCTGAGGTCAAAGGCTACACACTCCCACTGTGAGACAATGCAATCCATCTGAGTACACAATGGAAAGCAATTTAGGAAGCTCAGTGGTCAACGGGAAATACGGAGAACGGCACATGAAGTTGAGTTGGCACATGAAGTTGAGTCTTGAGAATTCACGCAATGGTTTTAAACGCAACCTGGAGAAGTACAGTGCTGAACTCCTGCTAGTCAGAAAGTCTTGTGGATATGTTTCATCCTCTCTCCCTTTCTCTTTAAAATGAGAGCTGGGTTGAAGAGTGGCGTGAATGAGCTGTGCTTCCCAAGGTGGCTTATCCAGCATTTAAAAGCCACTATCTTAAGACGCCAAACCCAATGAAAGTCTACAGTGCAGAAAATGAGGAAGCCACACAAAATCAGCAGCAGAGGCTTAGAGGAAGACAATAAAAGGGCCCCATGTGAGAATGGCGCTTTCTTAGTCCAGGATACTCTGGAGTTCTCCAAACCTGCTAGGATCCAAACTCCAGTTTGGTTGAGTGTTGTGGGGGAACCGGAGAAAATCTTCACAAGAGCCATTTTCCTGGAAAAAAGAATCTCATGCCAGGGAGGTATCAAAACGAACAAGGCCACTTTCTCCGTGGCCACTTCCTGGTACAATTCTCTCAAGGTCCTGTAATGGTGCCTGTAAAGTGTGAATGTGTGTGTGTGTGGGGGGGCTTGTAATTACCAACAGAAGCAAATATTTGTAGCTCAAGGTCAAACTGTGGAGTTCTAGGTGCTGTCTGAGCTTGTTTTTTTTTTGCAGACCTTTCATTACCAGACTAAGTAACATCATCAGTACTAGTGCTCTCTTTATATACTGGTGGCTTGCCCTTGTCAGTCTTAGTGGGAGTGTTCTTGGTGGTTCCTTGATTAGGCTGTTGTTTACTGTTAGCTTGTTAGTCTGAGTTGGTAGTTCCTTGATTGGGGTATTGTTTACTTGCTTGTTGGTCTAGTGCGGTAATCTTGATGTCTGGGGTCGTACTTCCGCCAGTTTTTGTGCCACAGTATACAGAGTATACAATAACCCCAAAGGAAGGCCTTTTTTTTTGTTAGTTCTCTTCAGATGCATTTCTCAAAATCTCATTGGAGGTAAACAAAACCAAACAAGCTCCCCAAAATTGGGCTGTCTGCTTTTTCAGAACACTTTTTTTTCTGCACAAGCAATTAAGCGAAAACAAAAGATGCAGGAAATCTTTCACAAGAACCCTATGCCCTAAAGAGAAAACAGCATTTTCAAGACCCTTGGCTGTCCTACCCCTCTTTTCACATAAACCTTTTCCAAGCATTTGATGATACTTTTTTTTTTCCAGGACAAAATATATTTAAACTGCTCAGGACACAGTGATCTGAAATGATGGTGCCCCCAGGCCTGGCGGTTGCCAGTCCACTCTCTCTGTCTGTGTCTGGACAACTTGATGAATTTCTCCAATTGCTAGACTTGGAGAAGAGGGCCCTGGTCCTGGCCTAGAAAGAAAAAGAGTGGATTCTCTGAACATGAAGCCTGCATTTGAGCTTCCGTAACCGAAAAGCAAGGAGGTGAAGAGGAAGGACTTCTATGGAAATCTGATCTATGAAGAGTAACTGCTTCCACCAGCCTTGAGTAGATCAAAGGGCAAAGTAGCAAAGCATTATGCGCACTGAAGTCCAACATCTCAGAAGGCCGTTAAGTCGAAGCCATGCGTGCAACGCGGCTCCAGGTACGAAAGGATGAAATGCAGTGACGACAGACACTCATTAAGAAGCAAGTTCCAGATGGCCTTTCTCCCCCATTCCAAATGCATAGAATTCAAATCGTTTTGAACATACGATGGACTCTCCAAAGAGGTACCCAAAAGGATGGACCTCAGATTTTTCACGTCAGAGTAAAACACCAACAGGTTAACTGACCCGTGCAATGTTATCTTGTGATATTTTTAGGGTAGTAATGTACGTTAAGTAGACTTATGGGAAAATCTTTAAATGTTAAAGAGGCTGATGTGGTGTTGAATTATATAGCAAAGCTTTGGAATCTGTTTATCAGGAATGATGGTTGTACGAAGTGGAGAGAGGCAGCTAAAAAATCACAGTGAGACACTGTGGAATATATTATATTATTCCAGATGTTAAGGAATGGTTGGAAAAGGCAGGATTCTCTTCTAATCAAAGGACAGAGCAATAAGGATCACCATGGCAGAGATGGTGATATCCTACAATAACATTTTGAACTGAGTACAGAACTGTAGCATATTTATTAAACTATTGAGAAATATAAAAGACAAGATGGTTTTTCTTGTTTTGTGTTTAGGGTTGCTTTTTTATTTTTTTTTTGTTTTGGTTTGTATTAACTTATTTCTTTAAATATTGTTTTATGAGTTGTGTATCTTAAGAATGTTAAATAAAAAAGAAGATAAAATTCATATTTGCTTTGAGACACACATGGTAAACTGCTGTCATAAGAAAACCCCGTCTGCCGGGTTAGCGATCGTGCAGAGGTCAACTACTGCCCTGCCATGGACATTCAGAGAGACAAGTTGGTGCTTCTAGACAGAGTTCCTCTTGTGCCCAGTTGGGTTTTTTTTTAATAGCTGAGTGTCTCATCCAGAGCTGCTTCTGCTACTATTCATCCTGCTCTTTACATAAACCAGAAGTCTATTTTCATCTCTGTGCCAGCTCAACTGCAGCCCTCAGGCAATGAGGTCTGGGTCTGGAGAGATGGAGCAAGAGACTTGTCTAGGATCACTTGAAACCAAAGGAGCTTTGTCCAATAACAGAGGTCATTTAAATTTAGGTCCAGGTCAGGACCGGTCTCCATGTAGCTGTCCTGATCAGATGGATCAAGACCTCCAAAGAATAATTCTATTCACGAAGAGCCCAAAATAGAAATCTCAGACACAGGGCAGGGGAAAGAACAGCTAAGGGCAGAGCTTAAATGGGTACCTCTGGGGTCTCTCCAAAGGCTCTCTTAGACCTGCCTTTTTCATGGGATTATACAAGAGATGGATTCAGTGCGGTGGCCTTCTAATTCTGGCTTTTGTTTTCTTTCTTTCTCTGTGGCTTTTGACCTGCACCAGAAGATCAGTTAATGAGAGGGAACTCACAGATGTCCTCCACTCCGGGCTTGGGCTGTTACATCTAGCTTTCCAATCTGTTGGGAAGTGCCCTAACCCAATGGACTATCACATCTGAAAGGTACTGGAAATGTATTCCTGAACCTGGGATACTTCCCAAACTGGGTTTAAAATTTTCAGACACACACACAGTCTGCCCTTTAGGCTAGGTCACAAACCAGGCATGGCAGGGATTCCATGAAAGTTGAGCCAAGTTTGTCTTGTCTTCCGCTAAGCAAATAAACATGAGATGTTGAGTTTCTTTATCTTTCTCTGGATTAGACAACTTTTTCTAGAAGCCCACCACCACCCATGACTTCCTCATTCCATTTTTACATCACTAAGATCAGCTTTATGTTGTTTTACATACATCAACTGAAAATAAAGTTACCGAAGGTGGACTTATGTGAACAGATATTCAGTTGCATGCTGTAATGGAAAGGTAGCATGGTCACCTTTCTGACCTGCAGGTCCACAAGGCCCCTCAAGCTGGAGTAAGGATCCTGGGGGGGAAGAATCACCATTAGGAGAGGCAGTTACAACTGTGGAGTCCTAAGTGCTCTCTAAGTTTGTTTTTCTGCAGACATTTCATCATCGAACTAGGTAACATCATCAGTGCTAGAGAGGAATGAACTTTACCACCAGTGTATAAAGACCAGCAATAGAGCCCCTTAAGCCCACCCTGGCAGCCATTTTGTGATTGGGGAAAATCTACATTGTAACCATTTGGCAAAAAGCATTCACAATATGCAGCATTTCAGGTAGAGAGGCAGCCAGATTTTTTACTCATGCCCTTCGAGAATATGATGCATAAAAATGACTAGGTTCACTAGTACAAGGGTGAAATGAGAACAACTTACTAACAGGATGCTCAGGAAGGCTGAATGCAACCATTTAATCACACTGAAATAATACATTTACACAATGGTAAGCATTTATTTAGACACAAATGTGATCTACTGTCTCAATGCATTTTTTAAAAAAATGAATGTTTATAGCTTAGTTGTTCTCCACTAATAGTCAAAAAGGAAAAAGGAGAACAGAAATGTCAATTTCCCACCCATTCAAAGAAATGATGTAGATTGAAGAACTCGATTTCATAAACTTCAAGTTCTGTTACATCTTTTCATAAACTCTTGTACACAGGGTGCCTTTCATGATGCATTCCTAAAAAGAGGAAGATAATTTGAGATATAAGAAAAGTTGTAATCACATCATAAAACTTAATGGTATTGTAGAATAGTTACATAGTGTATGTAAGATGGAATATTATTTTTTTTTTAAATTAAGAAATAAAACTTTGTGGTAAATAGTGTAGCTAGCATATTTGTAAGGATTTTGCTTTTAATTTCTTTTCTAGCCTTCATGTACAGTATCTCTTATGGTACTGCTGCCTTTCAAACTTCAGTGACCAAAGTCCAAAATACTTTTGTTAATTCTAAGGAATACAAGATTTAACAATGAACAAATATCTCAGCACATGCCTGAAACTCTGGACTGAATGCTAATGATTATGAGCTGAAATGGATCCTCCCAGTCACTTGAAATATGCAAAGGTATGTATAAATTTAATCCATAATAAGTGAAGCAATCTTGAATGTAATTTTAGGAGATATTGGAACACAATTTCTGATGGCTGTAAAAATTTAAGAAGGTAAGAGCCTGATGAACCAATCAAATATCTATCTATGATGGGGAAGCCAATGAACAGGATAAGAATCAGCCTTCTCTTGAACTACATTAATTAGGAAATAATGCAAAGGAACTTAGTGTCTTTGTTACTGGAAGTATTACAGTATGTATGTAACCATGATAGATTAAACTTTCTTTCATTTGCTTAATCCACATTTACAACCATCCACAGTTATAGACCATTGCTAAATTATGTGTACCAAATTCTATCCGCAAATTTCTTTTAATCTGTTTTAAGACTCTCACTATTCAGTTCATTATATTTATATCTGACAGTTTGAGCAAAATATCTCCCCAAACACTTTTATAATTTTATTATGTATTTTTCTTCTTTGTTATTTCTTTCAAGGTAAAAGGTAAAATATCAGCCTTTTGGGCCTTTGAAACTAATTTTGGTTTCAATCAAATTGGCATGCACATGTTTTAACTAATGAACACAACCACAGATCAACAATGGAATTAAAGTGGATATTTAAGGAAGAACATATTCAAATTCATCCATTCATGAACGATTCTTAGATCAGATTCAAATGAACTTAGTGCTAAGCTATGCATTTCTATTCTTTAATTTTAATCATACATTTTCAAGATTTTTGATGTGTACCCTTTTCAAGTGTACAGCTGTGATCAAATATAAAGCTTGCCATTCAAAAGTTCCTAAGATTTCAATAAACACAAATGTGAACATACTGTAGTTTTCCTTTGAAATGGGAAAAATTGAAAATGTTTATTTAATTAAAAAGAGCAACTTACCACCACCATTCTCCCATCAACTAGCTTCCTCTTTATTGTGGATTCCTTGCCATTCCATTTCTGCACTTGAACCAGAGCACCTTTTTCTAAGTTTACAACAGTCTGCAGATCCAAATAATAATTTTAAAAATTATCATTTTGACATAGATTGTCACAATAAAAAAGGTGGAGTGCTATTAGACATTGCAAGATATATTGTGCACTCAGAAATAGTCTTATATTTCAAATAACATTTGATAACCTCCCAGTCAGGCAGGGAGGGTATGCTGCAGACCCTGTCAATTAAATAATTTTGACTGGTGGGCTCCAGGAAGAGCATTTCTTTGCCATTGCCCCCACTCATTGGAATATTCTCCCCACAGAGGTGAGGCAGACCTTTTGGAAATGTCTGAAGACATGATTCTGCTGACTCACTTGGGGCCCATAGAGGTGCATGCAGCCATGGGGCTGGCTAGCACCTTGAAGGGCCTCCCCTGCCTTTTAATTTTGAATTTTAAATATTTTATTCTTTTTTTAATCTGCCTTGTATTTAATATGTGTACTGTTTTTATGTATTTTATGTATTATTTGTACATCACTCAGAATTGCTCTATGAGAGAGATTGGTGCTTTCTAAATGTGATAAATAAAAATAAATAAAATTATTCCCAACTGTACAGATCATTTCTCTCCATCTGTCCATCCACCCATCTATCCATTACCACCTAGAAATAATCAACTGAGAGAGAGAAAGAGATGCTTATATTCTGCTTGTCACAATGGGTAGTAGTACTTGGTGGCAATGATGGTTGATCTTGAAAAATGTGGGCCCCTACAGTTCAACCCTGATCTTGAAAAAGTTAACTGGAACTTGGATAATGGGCTATCAGGAAATACCTAGGCAAGAGACTCAAAAAAGAAGTCAAAAAATACCTGGAAGAAAGCCAGGGCAAACTGTTTTTGTGCTGTTGCCATGAAAACAATATGCTGGTCTATGAAGTCACCAGCAATCAACATGTTCCCAACATCAGTTTTGCAATTTCTGATTTTTTTTGTTTTTGTTGTTCCACCATAAGCAGTCACTTGCAATCTTTAGCTTTGCTCTTGTATTTCAGTATTACGTGTTGAATAGGTACAGTTTTATTAGATACAACATGCCAATTATGTTTTGTATTGAATCACAAACAAATTATTCTCAATATATATTCCAGTATTTTATTCTCTTGATGGTTCCTCTTTTCATTTTTCTGATTTAACCTCCACATGATTTAAATATTCCATGACTATTGAATACTGTATGCTCACAAGCTCATTTTGGTTTGGGGCTTGTTTGATTTGTTTCCTACAATTGACAACTGTAATCTGCATGTGAAACTTTTACACTTATAAAACAGAAAAGAAAATTTATTCACCTTGGTTTTTCTGCCATCTGCTGTGGTTTCTTGAAATTCTTGACCCAACTTAAATGTGATCTGTGTATTTTTAAAGATACTTTCTGTTTTGATTGTGACCTCATCACCTTTCATACTGATGATGGTTTTAGGTTTTGCCAAGTTGCCAAGTTTCCTGGTTGCCAAGCCTACTCCTATGGAACACCAAGAAAACAGTAATCATCATTAATTTGAGAAAAAATTGGTTTTTTTTATTATGCATATTATCTATATACATTACCTCTGAAACAATCAATAAAAGAAAGAAATAATATACTTGATGGAGTGCACCATAGGATTATTACATACTTGCATTCCTCACAGATTTGTATTTAAATGGCAGCATTTATTTGTTTACCCAGTAAGACAAATATGCATTGCTGTGAACCTCCTATATGTAACACAACACTCTCCCTATGTACAGAGCTTCCATCTTCTATAGTGACTATAAGCAACTATTGGCAAGGGACAATGAGATTTGTGCTTCAACATGTCTGAAGATTGTTAAGATACTGGGCTTGTCAGCCAGAAGATTGGTGGCTTGAGTTTGAGAACCAAGAGCCGTTTTGTAGCGGGGTGAGCTCCTGTTGTCTGCCTAGCTCCTGCCAACCTACAGTAGCAGTTCAAAAGCATGTAAAAATGCAAGAAGATAATTAGGTACCACTTTTGGTGGGAAAGCTAACAGTGTCTATGAACCTCAGCAGAGAGTCATGCCAGCCACATGTCCATGGAAGCATCTTCGGACAATGCTGGCTCTTTGGCCAGGAAATGGAAATGAACACTACCTCCTAGAGTCAGCCATGACTGGCAGGGAAAACCTTTCCCTTTACTTTATGTTTATAGTGGAAATGAAAGCTAAAGCAGAAAGAACTGCTTTTCTATGCTATCTTCCTTATATGAAAAGTTAGCTCCCAGATGAAATGTACCATTTTTGGTGCAAGAAAAGTGTGATATGCGCATTCTTTCTCTCAGGTTTCATCTCTGATGATGCATTTACAAAGACTGGATTGCT